>VNJU01002059.1:0-225053 GCA_008042675.1 Drosophila seguyi
TCTCGTAGTTAGTTCTTCCTCGCTTATTCAGTGTTTTCCCATTGTATTGGTAATATTTCTGTTCCTCTTGAAAAATGGAGGAGAACAAGAACAACAAGGCGGGCGCCGAGGATGGTGAGTACGGGGAAGAACACGAGAAAGCAAAGCACACGGGGAAAACCAGAGAATCCCAGCGCGGAGGAGACCAAACTATTACGCGGCAGCCATATTTTTTGTACAGACTTCATCATTCTCTTTGGCTTAATGCATTTAAAAAATTCAAGAAAATGCAGAAACCACACACACATACACAAGTGTCAAGTCTTTTTCATTCTTCCTCTCCTCTTTTTTTCTCCTTTTCTTCTCTTCGCGTTTCATTTTGACAGCTAACAAATACTTGCACCACACACACACACACCAACAAGCTCGTGCCACATTCGCCATATTGTCTTCTCTCTCCATTTTTTGGCAGTGGCTCACACATACTCTGTTGTATTTGCATGTGTTTGTAACCTTCTCTCCCTCTTCCTCTCCTCTCTCTTCCCTCGTCCTCTTTGTCAGACAAAAATATGGCGCGCGGCGAACAGGCCCCCCTCGATCCAGTCAGTGTTGCGCCGGAGGATTCCGAGTTAATATCGCGGTCGCTGATGCCGCCGCCGCAGCCTTCGACGCCGCCGTCTTCCACGCCGCCCAGAAAGAAGAAGCCGCTGCAGCAGCAGCAGCAGCAGCAAGTGGAGGAACCGGGCCAGCACATGGTGACCCTGAAGCCAAAGTTTTTGCCCAATTTAAAGGGCCTGATGTTCCCGAAGATGGTCTACGAGCAGGCCAAGCGTCTGGTGATCACGCCGCTCCTGGCATATCCCCATGATCCCGTTGCCGCGCTGAAGCTGCGCGGCGTGCGCTGTGCCAGCTTTGAGCTGCCCAAGGATATGTTTCCGCGCGGCGCACCCATTTGGAAGATCACATTCCTGCCGCAGGAGCTGCTGCCCATGGGCTTCGATGCCGGCGGCGTCTTCGGCACCGGCGTCCTGGCCCGCAAATACTATCCCACGGACTTGCTGAGTGCCGATCACAAGGGCCAAACGCCGCCGCTGTTTATCGGACACCGCAGCTCGAGCTATATCCTGCCCAAGGCGGTCAACGCCCAGGCCAAGTGCAATGGCAAGGGCAAGGGTCAGGGTCAGGGACAGGGACATGGACAGGGACAGGGCCAGCACAAACGCATCCAGCCGCTGACACCGGCACCGCCGCCCTCGCCGGCCTTTGTGCGCAGCATACTCAAGCCCAGTGCCGCCGTTGCGGCCGAGATGAATCGTCTCCTGATCCTCCACAACATCTCCGTGCTCGAGATGGTCATTATGCCGGCCTTCCGCAAGTCGCCGCCGCGCTATCCCATCAAAGTGCCCATACAGATGCAGTACAACATGTATGCGCCGGACATGAGCAAGGTGATCTTTGCCATGCAGGACATTAGCCTGTTCACCGTCGCCATCATTTCGACCGTCCATCATCCGAACGTGCCGGAAGTTGCGCTCTCCACCATGGGCAACGAGCCGTGCCCGAAATTCGAGCTGCCCGTCGCCATCTTTCCGGCGGACACCAACCGGATGGGGCCACGTTTCCTGCCGCAGCGTTTCCTCCCCGATTTCTGCGATGCCGGCTGTGTCTTTGCGCCCGGCTCGCTGCCCGACTCCGTGTTCCAGGGCGCTCTCCGTAAGCACTATGACCTGGCGCAGCATCACTACTCGATGACGCCGCCCCTGTTCGTGGGCCGCCGCAAGCCGCTGCCGCTGCCGGAGAGTGACAACGAAGCGATCCAAGTGTACAGAATCGACTCCATAGCCCTGCAGCTGAAGAGGCTGGCGCTGAGGAATATAGAGGCGACGACGAAGCAGAACTCCAGCACCACGGTGCCCGTTCCCGAGAGCACTAAGCGCTCCAACGAGTTCAAGACATCGGTGGCAGCCGGCAAGCCCAAGGGCTTCGTTCTCATCGAATCGGACCATGTGCCGCGCGGCGCCATCCAGACGGACTTCTTTGGGGCTTTCCTCATGGGATGCTTCTTTAAGATCACGCCGTATATCAAATGTTTATATGATTCCTCAACCGAGTCGGAGGAGGATGGCCAAGAGCAGAATATGCGTCACATGCAGTACATGCGGGACGCCAAGGAGCAGACGAAGACGGTGCTAACCGAGGATAAAGCTATTCAGGCTCAAGTCCCGGAAGCTGAGCGAATGGCGGCTTTGAATGCTACGAAAGTTGATTATGGCGCAGAGTTGGGAGCTGCTGAGAAGGCGAAAGTTTATATTACAGAAGCCGAGAGAGCGGAACTTGAGGAACTCTACGCCGACGACGGTGAGGTCGAGGAACTGTACACCGACGAAGCTGAAACCGAGGAGCTCGATGACACCGACGAGGCCGACATCGATATCGAAACGGAGGTGAATTCCGATGATTACGAGACCGAAGAGTACATAGCCGAGGAGTGCGAGTCCGAGGATTGCGACTCCGAGGGCTACGAGGCAGAGGAGGTCGATTACGCCGAATACGAGGCTGCTAAGGGCGGCGGCGGGGGGATCGAGGATTACGATTCGGAGCAAACAGAGGACGGCAGCCCCCTGCCCCCGCAGGTGGTGAACTCGCAGCATGATGACTTCAAAATCCAACAGCCCGTGGCTAAAAAATCGAACCTGAATGGTAATTCCCAGACGTTCCAACTATAACACCCGATTTTTGTTAACTTTTCTTCCATTTTCCAAGTTTCACTCACCGATACTGATAACGATAACGATGACGACTACGCCGAGTCCTCGGTAACCGTGTGCCCCGGTTGCACCAAGATCTATAGCTACTTCACCGTCGACAGCAATCTGGATGATATTGCCGAGGCTGTCGGTGACCTGAACACTGCCCACTTCGAGGTCATTGTGCATCCCTCCGAGCTGCCGGGCATGAATATTGATCGTGCCGTGGAGCAGTTCCGTCAGGTGCTCAAGTGCCGCAACGAAATTCGCGCCAAAATGACCGGCATGATCAATGCCCACATTGCCAAGATGGAGGCGGACAACAAGCTGACGCAGGCATCCCCCGCCCCGCCCGTGGCGCCCAAGCGCGTCTTGCGCAAGCCGTGCTCGCAGTGCGGCAAGCAGCATTAGAAGTAATCGATATCGATCACATTTCAAAGCATATCGATTGCGGATTCGTTGTGCCTGTGTATACAATAAATATCAATTTTAATGGTTTCTCAATTTTATTCAGGGGCTTTTCTCGCGGCTCGTCTCGTCTCCCTCCCGACTCTGTGTATACATACAATATATTAACTTTGCGTTTTTTGGGGTTGTAACTATATAGAGTGTGTGTGTTCCAGGCGGCTGTGTGTGTGGGTTAGGCTGTGCTTTAATCGGAAATCGTAATTGTTAATTGTTAATTGTAAATCGTTTCGTGTTTTTTTTTGTTTTTGAGTATTTATTATTTAGTCTGAGACGCCGAAACAAAACATTTAATTTGTATAGCTAGCAAAAAAAAAAAAAAAACAAAGAAATCGAATGGGAAAATATCTATAAATATATATATATTATATTTACAAACCCTAATAATATTCAAATATTAAATGTATACTATATTTCTCGTGTCTTTTCTCTTTTTAAAAAGGAAACTCGAACGTTTAAAACTCGATAATCGAATTAATTGCTCTAGAATTCGATGGAAACACATGTAATTACCAATTTGGAGTAGTAGACAACCTTGTTTTAATTTTTGTATGCTTTTTTTGTATCGCTTAATTTTGTTTGCTTCAATTACAAATAAATTTCACAACTGTAAAAACCTTAAACATACATAGATGGGGCGCCGTTCAGCCCCCCAGGAAAGCCAAAGAGATAGAGAGAGATCTCCTTAGATCTGGGACCAACTTCCCGGTGCAAGCAGGGTTGCCAAGTTCGCGGGGGGAAACGTAAGACAACGAAATTCACATTATCTCTTCCTTACATAACCGTACATATAATAATTAATATAAGGTGTGTGTGTGTTATGCAAACTAATTTCTACGCAATTCACAATTCGCTTTTCGTTTATTTGTGTAATTTTTTCCGTTTGTTTTTATGTTGCATTAACTTTAGTTATATTATATATATATATATATATTAACTATATAAACTTTTTTATTCATTTTTTACATGCACAATCTCATGAGGCCAAAAACGTAGACAATTTTGTTAAATATATATCGTGTGTGTGTGTGTCGGTCGGTCGGTAGTGTTGTGTTGTGTTTACTCGTCACTCGTTACTCGTTACTCGCTCTCTCTTGCCTTTGCCTTTTACCTAAGGAAAAAAAAAATCTATAGAATTAGGGTCCTAAGACTTATCTTTTAGAGAGACCGACTGAAACTGAACCTGCTCGCCGCTGCTTCCTCACTATTATTTCATATAGCATATTTATATATTTATTTTATATATATATATTTATAAGTCGTACTAGATTTCTTGCTAAACGTTTCCTTCGTTTCTGACCGGAGATTTGCTGACAACAAACAATCGCAATACATAAACCTTGGTTGTGGCCGTGTTTTCGTATTCAGATCGGAAATTGTAGCTTGTAATATATGTATAAAGGGCGTGTGTGTGTGTGTGTAATATCAATTAACTGTTAATTGCCAGGGTTGCTCTTTCTAAAGGTGCTCGGTGACACGGTTACAAGGGGACAGGGTCACATAGAGACACACACACACGGCTTGCGGTTACAGAGATTGCCTGGCATATCCCTTCTTCTTTTATCCCCCTTGATCCTCCTCCTTCTCCTCCGCCTCCTCCTCATCCTGCTCCTGCTTCTCTTCCGCAAAACAACATACAAAACCTAGTGGAACGGAGGTGAAGGAGACTGGGGATAGCAAGCGGATATTTTGATATTTGAATAATTGGTTAATTGGAGATTTTGGAGATTGTGTGGGTCGTCTTCGTGGGAGCTTCGGGTTGAGTGGTTCGACTAGGCTGGGGAGCGTAGAGTTGCAGCTTTAATTCGCATTTAGATCTGGCCAACCAGCTCCTGTATGCTGCGCAGTAAGTCTTCCATATTTCACAAGAGATCCCGGTGGAACACCCAGGTGTGCTTTGTATGGGCAAACTTGTGCGACAGCCACTGTGACTCCAGCAGGTTGAAGCGGTCCTGGCTCAAGTAAAGCGGTTTGCCGCGCCTGCAAGAAGAGCAAGGGTTTAATACAACACACAATCATCTTTAGCGCAGCAACACTCACTTGAGATCGCGATCCTCCTCATCAAAGTCGTCCAAATACAAGGAGCCCCAGAGGCAGGCACGACGGCCGCGTATTACAATGATGTACGTGGAGGTGACCACCAGGAAGATGCCAATGCCGCCGCCGCAGGAGAGGGTGTGCTGTACAAAATACACAAGATATATATTAGAATATGGATTAAGCTGTAGGAGCAGCTGGCACTCACCCGCACCGCCTCGCAGCAATCATTCTCCGAACAACAGTTCTGTTTAAGGCACACAATCGTCCCGCACAGCAGGCAGATGGAGCTCTCCTTGGGCACCTTGTAGCAGTTGAGGCAGGGCCTTTCGTGGTAGTACTGCCGCGAGAAGAAAACACAGATTTAGCTTAGAAGATCTCGAGTTAAAGGCTTCTGTCTCTCACCGTAAACAAGCGCTCGTACTCGCGCGGCAGCTCGAGGAGGCGCGGCTGCTGCCACAGCGAATGCTGATTGATCAGCACCAACTCGCGCACCGTATCCGTCGGCGGTCGCACGTCCATCAGCTGCTGGCACCAGAACTGCGGCAGCGTCTGCTCGGTGCCGGGTATAAAGCACAGGCCCTTGCTGGCATTGAAGCAATCCCAGTCCATCGAGTCGGTGACCAGTTCCAGGTAGTAAACGAGACGCACAAACTCCAGCGGTGGCGCCGAAATCTCCGGCATCTCGTGATGATACAGATGCTGGCGCAGCAGGGCGGCCACACGCAAGAAGGGCAGGCACAGGGTCTGCAATTGCAGTTCCATGGACTTGAGGTTGACCTCAGCTGGGGAGGAGGAAGAAGAGGCTGCTGTGGATGAGGAGGCAGAGGCTGCTGTGGTTGAGGAGGAAGAGGCTGCTGTGGCTGGGTTAGCTGCTGTGGATGAGGAGGAAGTGGCTGCTGCGGATGAGGAGGTGGCGCTTGGGTTAGCTGCTGCTGTTGAGGCAGCCGCTGCCGCCGCAGAGCTGCTGGTGCTGGGCAGGCTGTCACGTCGCAGATGCGATAGCTTGTTCGTGTGTCCCAGCACCAGGGCCATGGCCTTGCCCAGCTGCGAGGCGTTGGCCTGCTGCTGATGCTGATGGCTTCCACCGCCAAGGCGACGGCGTGTGTACGTAGAACTAGCTGTGGCGGTGGAGGTGGAGGCTTCTCCAGAGGGACTACTATCGCCGCTGTTGCTCCCATAGGTGGCCAGTATGTGATCGCACTCGAGATCCGTGAGAGTGACGCACAGCTGGACCACAATTTGATAGTACAGCAGGTTGTACATCACCTTGACCATGCAGGTAAAGTAGTCTGTCGAAAGGGAGAGAGAGGAATAAGCACAGGATGAGCACATAACAAAGACCACACTCACCCTGATCGAGATGCAGCGGCGCCAGCAGTATAAACTTGAGCAGCAGCGCAATGGGATCCGCCAGCAGGCTGGGTATCAGCTCCAGGCAGTGCGCGGGCAGGGGTTCCGTTTCGCTCACCGGCAGCCCGGCCAGCGAGGCCCAGCTGCTCCACAGCGGCCACTCGACCAGCACCCGGACATGCACCGACAGCACATGCAGCAGCGGCACAATGCAGTCGCGCTTCGGCTTGTAGCGCGTGGCATTCGCCGAGCACAGCGAACCGCCGCGCTGTATGATCTCCGCCTCGAGGTTGGTGCGCGCAATTGAGGTGACAAAGATGAACAGCTTGCGGAAGGTGATCGAGGAGCACTTGACCTTGCGCTGGGCTATATTGGTCATCACCTCCATGGCATGGCCCATGGCCTCCGTTAGCTTTGTGGGCTGCTAAAGGTGGGCAACGAAAATGTATATTAAAAGAGGCATCAAAAGACAGTTGCCCAAATCTCCGCACTCACCGGTATTGTCTCGTTCTCCTTGATCAGATCGGTTAGGTCGGCCACGAGGCGCTCGAACGGCTGATTGCCCGACCGCACCAGATGCGTGGGCCTGTCCAGCTGCGGACTGAGCGGCAGCACCGAATTCGATAGCTGCCGGCAGACGGGACAATAGAATTCGCCGCGATCCTGCACCGGCTGCCGTTGGGTGGTGTACAGCGTCTTGAGGTACGCCTCCAGGCAGCCGAGATGGACATGGTGGCCGCACGACTGCACATGGACACCGTTGTCGTAGGCCATGTTGTTCGACAAATACCACGATTCGGTGCCAAATTTCATGCTGAGCAGCTCCGTGCGTCGCCCGAATTCGGCGGCCAGACGGGTGGCATGCGCCAACTGGTACTCATCCTCCACATTCAGGGGCAGGGGCAGGCGCTCCGGTATGCGCCGGCGATGGCCAACGATGCCGCTGGACTCGACCAGTACCACGAGGCCAATGGGATTCGATTCGGTGCTGGGCGTGGTGCAGTTGCAGATAATGCAGTCGTACTCCTTCTCGCGCGGCTGCTCCTCGTACAGCTCCTCCTCGTCGTCGTCCTCCAGGCCGTAGTCCATGCTGCTGGCCGCCGCGGCCGCCGATTGCATGAACTGCTTCTGCTTGTTGGCAAAGTCCTGCATCATCTTTTGCTGGCGCTCGCGCGCCTTCTTGCGACGCTCCTCCTTCTCCTTGGTCTCGCGCGCCTTCGCCTCCGCCTGCTTCTCGCGCTGATTGGGCCAGAGGCGGGCGCGAATCTCGTCGATGCTCTGGGCGCACAGCTCGTCCTGCTTGGCGATCTTGCGCAGCAGATTGCCAATGAAGAAGGGTCCGTCGCCGATTCGTGAGGTGGACACGTGGATGTTCTTGTAGTTGCGCCTGCTGCCGCCGGCACTGCTGCGACCTCGCTCAGCCAGGGCGGTGCTCGAGGTGCTGGCCTCGTTGCAGTCCACGTCCATGGAATCGTCGGACGACGATGACGACGCCCGCTCCTCGCCGTCGCTCAGCGAGAAGCTGTCCAGCGTTCCGGAGAGCTGCGAGTGCAGCTTGAGCAGCAGCGAGAGAATGCTCTCGTCCAGATTCAGCTCGTCCTTGTTGCTGCTGCTGCCGCCGCCGATGGCAATGTCTACGGATCGTTTGCGTGCTCCGCCAGCCTCATAGTTCATCCGTCGGCCGCCGTTGCCGCCGCCGATGCCACCGCTGCCGCTGCTGCTGACTGCCCCGCTGACGCCCGAGGTGAAGCCACTGCCACCGCCGCCAACGCCACCGCCGACGGCATTCGATGGCACAATGTCCATGTTGACGCTGCTGCTGGGCACAGCCACGGGCTGGACCCGCTGGAAGGGCAGCAGCATGCCGCTGCCCGTGGGCGTTGTCGGGGAGAACATCTCGTTGCTGGCCTGCGGCGGATGTGTGATGCCAGCAGCTCCTCCAGCTCCTGTTCCGGCACCGCCAGCTCCCCCGTTGTTCGTCTCGGCAAGCAGGAGATCGCGACGTATGGCCACCTCCATGCCGCTCTCCGGCAACGTGATCTGCTGCAGCGGAAAGTGAAAGTCAAGGGCGGCGGCGGGACTCATGTCCATGGCATGATCGTCGCCATCTCGTAGCAGCTCGTCCTCGTTGCTGTCCTGCCGGATGACAACGCCCGTTTCGGCCACCACCGAGAGATCGGGCGGCAGGGCCACCTCCATGCCGGGCACTCGCATCAGGGCCAGTGCCTCCGATACGCTCCGTCCGCGGACACCGCCCGCCAGTCCTAGGGCACCAGCAACAGCGCCAGCACCGCCGCCGCCGCCTACTCCTCCTATGGCCCCACCTCTTGTGCCATCCTCCGCTTCCGACTGGCCAATCATGCGCAGCGCCTGCTCCGGATCCGCGTCGACATCAAAGTCCAAGTCCGAGTAAAAGGGATTGGAGCGGTAGCTGGAGGTGACCACCTGCGGGTCGCGCGACTTCAGCGACACCTTCTTGACCATCTGGCGGAGATTGCAGCTGAGATTGTCCGTGGGATAGCACTGGAAGAGCTTGGGCGGCTCCTGGCAGCCGGGACCGTAGCCATGGTGATAGCCCGAGCCGCCCGATGACTCGACCATGGCGGCAGCGGGCGGGACACTGCTGCCACTGACACCACTGCCCCCGACATCCTCGCTGGTCTCGACGGCAATTTCGAGGAGAAAGACGGCCAGGGCCAGGACGTGCTCGGAGACATCGCGCGTGTGGACGGCGCGGAAGAGGATCGACAGGATGGTCGAGTGGAAGACGCGCGAGTTGAGGATGCGGCAGGGATCGCTGAAGGAGCTGGTGGCGGGCAGCGCCTGCGGCAGGCGGAACGGTGGCCACAGATTGCCGCTCGCCGGCATCTTGTCCTTGCTCTTCACATAGTTGGTGAAGCGATCCAGCGACGACTGGAAGTCGCGACGATGCACGGCGCGCAGCAGGACGTGCAGCGGATCGTAGTGCTTCTCCCACACCTCGTCGATGGGCGTGAAGAGGCCCTGTTCCAGGTTCTCGCTGCCGCTGGACGGCGCCTTGTACACGGACAGCTTCTTGAGAAAGGTCTCAAAGTTCTTGGTGTGCACATTGCCCGATCGCTCCGGCATCAGTTCCAGGAGCTGCGAGTGCGTCTTGTTCTCGGTGGAAAGCAGCGCACTGATCTCGATGATGCACTGCGTGGCCTCGTCGTTGCCCAGATTGGTGCGACTGGTGACCAGCGTGGCCAGGAAGGTGAGGAAGCCCTCCAACATCGACGACTGCTCCGTTTTCTGCGTCTGCTTCAGCGGCGCCGTCTCCAGCCACTGGGCCACGTCGAACAGCTCGATGGTCTTCTGCAGGAAGAAGTACTGCGGCAGGTTGGTGGCGCAGATCTGCAGAAAGAACAGGTCCATGTCGGCCATCGAGTTGCAGAAGTTCGCCTGGATGTAGGTCATTGCCTGGCCCTTGATCTGCAGGCCATTGCGCACCCATTTGCCGGCCAGAATCTCGTAGAAGAAGCTCTGCAAACGAGCAATTGGAGAAGAAATTTAAATTGTTGTGTTGTTTAAAATTATAATACCTTCTAAAGTAAAAATAAAGAATTTCACCATGAGAAAAAATAAATAAGCAAAATAACGGAAACTTGATAACTCCGATTACCAATATCCCGCAGAGTTATCAAAGCTAGCTTCAGACACCTCGATGACCGATAGCCGCCGAGTTATCGAAACTCGGTTTGGGAATGTCAACTCTCTTTTGAGCGGCGCAGCTGATGTGCTCGCCAAGCATGCCAGCCTGCTCACACCAATGCTGTGACCTATGTATGCCAACTGTATGCTCTCTCTTCCCCCTGCCAACAAAAAGAACGGTTTGTGACACAGCATAAAGCAAAGAAAAACAAAGAAAAAGAGCATGTCTATCTGTGTGTGTGTGTGCGTCAGAGTGGCTGAGTCTGCAAGGGGCAGAAAAAGAAAAACACAACACAGCGAGCGCACATCACATTTCATCTCATTTTTTAATCAATCTCGGAGGCAGCGCAGGCAGCAGCGGTTCAAATTCGAGCCCCAGAAACCGAGCCAAACTCTCTGTTGTTTGTGGCGGCCGCATTCGCGTTTCGATTTTCAGCGGGCACAGTTGCGTGCTAGGCCTGAGAGTGTGTGTGTGTGCGTGTGTGTATAAACAATTCCTGTATAGGCGAAATTTAATCATAATATTTAAGGCTCACCCAAAGCCAGCGTTATCGCCACCTCCGATCAGATTCAAAGCAAACAAATAAAGCGCACACACCGCCCCCGCCGCCGCCGCCGCCACCCGCCATGATGGAATTAAGGAAATGGGGAATTCCCCTGATTTTGGTCACACTAATAGCCCTAAATCAACCGCCGCCCGCAGAAGCACTGATCGAGGACGTCCTGGACATCATCCATGTGGTCAAGGAGGTCACCTCCGGTGTGCTCAAGGCCTGGGACATTGTTCAATCCTCGCCACTGGCTGCCAACATTGACTTTCCGCTGATGCGGGAGAAGCAGAAGAAGGTCTTGCAGCGCCTCAAAGAAGTCAGCAAGCAGATAGACCACACCGAAGAGCAGGTGAGTCAGCGGCGATGGTTGAGAGTCACAAGCGACTCTTATTTCCACCCCGATTTCGATACCCTTGCAGTTGGTGCTTGTAGGGTATGAAAAGTGGTCGAAAACATGCAGTTTTATTTATCATTTCTGTTAAAAATGATGTTTTTATAATATTTCTTAATATTTTTAGTATCACTAAACAAAACTTGCACTAGCTCATGCTTAAAATTATTATTTTTAATTATTGATAAATTGCTTCTTGAAAATAAGCATAAGTTTAATGTTTCACGAACTAAAATATAGCAAACTTTCGTTTGAGAAGCTCTAAAAAAATAAGTTCTTTAATATTGATAGCAATAAATGCATATAACTGGACTTAAAATGAATTACAATAAAAATCTTGAATATTTAGGCCACCAATTCCTATGACAACTCCAAGGGTATACAACACTCGTCTTACTGAACCAACTATTTCGACTATAACATCTAACCTTCTTCTTTTTTTCGGAATTACCCACTTCAGCACGCCCAATATGTTGCCTTGGCCATCGAATCGGTGACCGGCTATATGCACAACAACGCCCCCATTATGGCCAAGATGAACGACATTACGGACACGATCAATAGGATCTCATCGCGCTATCAACAGATGCAAAACTACGAGGCCCACAAGGACAAGCTGGAAATGTCCACGCTTATAACATTTGCCGAGTGGACAGTGTCACCCAATGCCCACTCGGTGCACCATCTGATGGATCGATTGCATATAACTCTACTGGGTAGCGAGGATAGGGCCAATGCCACATCCAACAACCTGCTAGCGCAACTGGTCACCGCCTACGAGGTAATACGAGCTTAAATAGCTTGAAAATAATTTGTAAGCCAAGATCACAGCATTTGAGGCAGGTTTTCTAGTCACAAGGGATCATATATTTGATAAAATAGGTAGGATTTTCGTTATATATTCGATTATCAAACCAAATAGTGTGATAACCCCACTGTAGCTGCCCGTTTTGTGTATTACGCTTAATGGCGGCTGGCCTGGGATCGTGAATGGGGTGTCAATTTGCAAATCGCTTCCTGCACGGTCTACACTAACCCCCGAGTGAATCACTATCACGATCATGATAATGCTCATGCCTTGCTCTCCGAGGAATTGGATGCGGGTCTAGACCTGGGACGAGGCGCAGGGCCTTTAACTTTGGATGATGATGAGAATCGTCGTTAAACTCGACTTTCCGGTTGCTGCCGCGTCACTTGTTAATTCGGCAAAAGAAAGTCTTTGCAGGGTATTAGTCATCGTCATCATCATCAAGTCGTGCTTGTTGTCGCTAAATAACGGTAAACAAAGCTTGAAAGCAAGAGCTTCCACGCACTTTATGCAAAATGTTCGCCAAAAACAGACGGTTCTGTTCCCCCTTTCTGTTCGGTATTTTTTTTTTATTTGCGTGAGGTCAAAGGTCTGGTGTCAACAAAAGAGTACGGGACAAGTTAAACAAAACAAAAATAAAAGAAAAACACTGGAAATAAAAACAAACGACACAGAGGGCAATGCAGCAGTGCCGCCCCCATGCGGAGAGCAGCACCAGCAGCGGCAGAGAGCGCATCTCTTTGTTTGTGTGCATTGCGTCAAGGTGGGAGCGGGATAGCCCACGCACTGCAGACAGGGAATGAAAGAGAGAGAGCGGAAAGCGAGGAGTGAGAGCACTCACAGCTGTTTGGCATACCAATTACACGGCGGGGGACAACAATAACAACAACAGCCACAACTGTTAAACAAACAATAAGAGTGAGAGAGAGACCAACAACAACTAACTTTCTAGTTATCGATTTGCACGGCCAAAATGATCGCCAAATCGATTGTATTGTATAATTAAGTTAGCCAACAGTGCAGTGTATTATTTAAGTCGCCACAGCCGAGGAATTTAACCAAACAAAAATTTTTGCTCAATTCGTGATTGCGGCTGGCTCACCAATACCGATGCCCGGCCAAGAATAAACAAAAACAACAATGGGGCACGTAAAAAGAGCTTCCAGTCGTCAGCGGATTCGTCGTACAACACACATAAACACACACCCATGCACACACACTCGCCAGCAAGCGGAGCTGAGCGAAGCGCTTTAAAACTGAAAAAACTGAAAAAATCACAGTAGCCGACGACCAGAGCTCAGAATCACAACACACACAGCAAAAGGCGTGTAGAAAAAAACAAATTAAATAGGCGAGCGCGAATTAAATTGAATCGCAAATAACGCACAATCAGTTTTTGGGACAAAATTTGAGTGAACGAAAATCCTAAAACGGGACTCGGTGTTGTGTTGTGTGTCCCCCCAGCAAGCAGTGCCCTTGTCCGCCAGTGCACAAGCAGTGCAAGCAGGCAGCCAAGGCAGGCAAGCAGGTGGACGCGTGTTCATCTTCTTCAACGAAAAAGGAGCTAAAAGAATCTTGAAATATCCCGGAAATCCCCTTTATTCCGCTGAGCGGATATTACTTATCATTAAATCGTACGCCACACCACACACACACACACACACGCTAAAAATGGCGTCGCCTGGTATCGCTGCTAATGCCCTTGTCGCCACCGCCGTTCTCTTTTTGGTGTTTTGCTGTTGTGTGAAATCCACAGCCTCCTCTTCGGATGGCTGGATACATCCGCGCACTCCCCAACTCGAGGTGGACGCCATGCGCACCGAGTACATTGCCTTGGAGCGTGCCCTGTGGGATTATCTGGCCAAAACGGCAAACAGTCAGAATAACAAGGAGACGCAGCTTCGCAAGGTGTTCGACTCGCATCGCGACTTCAATGCCAAACGCCTGATGGGCCAGAACTTTGAGGAGCATCGCTACGAGCTGCTCAATCATTACGAATGGTCGCTGCTGGAGCGGGATCTCATTTACATTAGCAAGCTGTATGAGGCTTACAAGGTATCATCCAGAGGAAAAAGATTGCTGCCCAATCCTTGGAACTCTCTCTTAGTAATCCTTTCCACTTGCTTCAATAGGAAACCTTTGTGCGGCAAAACTCTAGCGCCCAACTGGATGAACTGGCTGTGCTGGATCTGACACGGGAAGTGCTGCGGAATGACAATACCATCTCGATGCCGCGCATTATAGCGGAAATTGAACGAGTGATGGTCCAACAGACGCTTTACTATCGCGCCATGATCGTTAGTAGATCTTAGAGATCAAGATCTAGATATTATCCATAAATATTACTTGTAGGATCAGGAATATATATAGACTTTGTACCCAGCAGCCATCAAATTAACGTAGCAACTTTATAGAAACTATTCCAAAGTTATCTACTTTTGAAATCTGCATTTTAGTTAATATTATTTACAAGTCTTTGCAAGAATTGTAGGCACGCGATCAGCGTAATTAGCCGTATTCTGATAAATAGTTAATAGCCAGATGTTACAAGCTTAATTAGAGCTAAAAACGAACAGGAGACTGCTCGCTCACTTGTTGGTGTTACCAAGGAAGATATGCTTGCCACAGCTGTGCAGCTGCTGGACATTATATATAGCCTTTATAGCCTTATATATCTGTTACTATATTCCTAGTAAATATTCTTTTCACATTCCAGGTGTCCACCAATCAGATTTGCAAGACACAACAGTCGGCCCAGCAGTTTGTGTACTCGCTGTACGCGGACATCGCTCTCACCGAACTGAAGGCCTACACCATGATGGAGTTCTCGTGGATGATGCTGCGCGTGTACGGCAAGGGCAACTTCACCCAGGAGGCCGAGCTGATGCGCAACGATTACGAGAAGCGTACGGAACGCACACTGAAGCTGCTCAAGGACGTTATGCTGCGTGCCGATCGCATCGTTTATCGCTGTGATCCCGACAAGTTTGTGAGGGGCGTCAACTATGACGAGGTGACGCGCCTGCTGCAGGGCTACATTGAGAACGAGGTGGATCTGAATAACGAGGAGACATGCCGGGAGACCTGCTCCTTCTACCAGTCCACGCGCAGCGAGGGCTGTTTCAAGGATCTCTACTGTGCCCGCCAGCCGCGCTGCTCGGGTCGCCTGTACAACTGCCAGTTTGTGGACAGCGACATGTGGGTGTGCCCATCGGCACAGAATAGCACCAGGCGTTACGAGTTTATCGAGTACGAGAATGGACGCGTTCTGGGACAGAGGGCCAGGTGCACCAGGGGCACCACCAAGGTGGACAGCTGGTGGCGCTACCTACTCTGGCACTGCAGCTATTGTTTCTGCCTCTGCGACGAGCAGGGCCTCAAGTCGGATCGTTTCTTTAGCCTGCGTGATTCGGTGGCCGATGTCAAGCGCAACAGGTAAGGATGATGGCTTAGAGGATGCTCTGTGATTCCCAAAAATTTATATGTATCATTTCTGTAGGGTTGTGACTGGCCTGCGCTTTGTGAAGCTCAATCGCATCTTCCACTTGCAAATCCAGGAGGGCGAACTCCTGCCCCGCGGCGCCATCAATCAGAGCACGCTGGAGTGGAAGCCCGTGGACAGGTACAACATCTTTGATCGTGACGTGAAGAAGGGCATCGACTATCACACGCTGAGCTACGAGAGTCGCACCATCGACCTGGACGATGTGAATACGGATGACAATAGCTTTGTGATAACCGGCGTGCGATTCAGGGTGGTGGGCACCCATCTCAATCTGGAGGCCTACTACAGCGAATTTGACTTCAAGACGGGCCAGCTTGTCCAGGTGGAAGGCAACAGCTATTGGAAGTCCAATGACAACACCGATGTCAGCAATAATAGCAAGGAACGAAGGTGGGTGTTGTCTGTCAAGCTTATGAAACGAAATAACTTGATATTCCCTTTATTTTTCAGGGAGAAACTGCGCTTGGAGAACGCGGACGTGTCCACGCGTACGATCACACCCTCGATACCTCAGTCGCGGCACAACCAGTACATTGATTTCACCAACACGGGCCTGGACAAGGACGCTGCCCAGAGCACAGTGCCGTTTATAGACATCCAGGACGTGATCTCGAATCCCCCGGTGCCGCTTTCCGGCATTGGTATCTACTACAAGGGACGCAATGGCTACGGTGGCTTCCTCGGCCCCAAAATCATTACATATGACTTTACGCCGCACGTCCAGGTGCCCAAGAAGAAGTTCTAAAAGGGGACGGTGACCCCCCTGCACACATATGTCATAGCTTTCTTAGTTGTACACACTACACACTACACACTACACACCCTAAACGCGTAGTCCAAGTGGAGGGAGAACGAAAGAACGAACGAAGCGCCAGGGGAGACGCGAATATAACTCAAAACTATATTGGAATTTAGCCATAAACAAAAAACGAAAATAAAGAGAATCGAAATCTAAAACTAAATCAAAGAAAATCCCCCAGAAAACCAAAAATACAAGTCTATTCAATTCAATAGAAGAGAAAGGAGCCTGGACTCACCTGGACACGCAGCGGATGGATCATCAGCAGGGGCAGCAGATACGGACGCGAGGGCAGCACTTCGCTCAGGCTAATGCCCATCTTGGTGACCGCCTGGCACACAAAGGCGGCCAGATAGCGATGCAATGGAAAGTGAAACGAGGCCTGCATCATCTCCTCCTGCACAAAATATGGAGAGTTAAAACGATTTGATAGGATTTGTTATTTATATTACTCTGCTTACCATCGACAGGTGCGCCTCCATAAAGTATATCGAGTCCAGCCACTCGTGCAGCGTGGTCACACAATAGTTGATGATCTTCTTGGCCAGATGAGCGTGCGTGCCGTCCTGCAGATGCGATATAATCGACCACATGGGATAGGCACTGGCCTCCAGTTCACAGGAGAAGGCCGCATAGTAGCTATTCGGCTCGAATTCCACATGCGAGGCCGTCTCGCGCACATTTACGTTCATGCCCTGCAGCATTTGAAGGAACTGGAACCACATGTCGATGAGGTTGTCGTCCCGCAGAAAGACCAAAGCCACCGATTCGTGCGATAGGACGTTGTTGAAGTCCGAGACTAGCGGCCAATAGCAGTGATCCTTCATCACCTGGCGGGTGCAATCGATGACAAAGTGGAAATTCTTGGAGGGATCTGAAGGGAAAACTTTATGGATTAGACCAAGACAAATGCAAGAACTGTACAAATCTCACCATGAAGCGTGTTTTGAATGAGTATCTTGGACATCATTAGCTTCAGGCTGATGATCATAACGTGCAGCAGCGACAGCTCGTTGACCATCTTGAGGGCCAGGCTCTCGTTGGAGAAGAGCTGGACGCTCATGTGCACCACGCGATTGCTGAGCGTGTCCGGATCGCGGGACATTTCCAGCACGGACGGTATGCGACTGTAGTGCATCACAAAGGTGCGGGTAAGGTGTTCCTATTAAGGGATAGGAGAGAGTTTTAATGCTTGTAATTGAAAGCGATTTATGTCAACACTTACCTTGTAATCCTGATCGGGCAGCATGTTGAGCAGAAAGCAGACCAGCGTCTGCGGAAACTCGAATTTGAATGTCCAAAAGATGAACTCCTCGAGCAGTGTGGTGTGGACGAGATTATCGCCCAAAGCCGGCAGATCCCTGTACTCATCGGGCGGCTCTGGATTGGGAAATCTGTTGACCGCATCCTCGTACTTCTCCCGGTTGGCCTTCAGGAAGCGTCCGTTGCTCGTGTCCAGGCAAGGGGCCTCCATGAAGTAGGCATACACCTCCGGATTAATCAGCGTGCGCGTCATCACCTTGCGCATTATCTCGCCCATGTTGTTCAGATCAATCAGCATGTTGGCGAACTCCTCGCACAAATACGAGGTCATTGCGGGCGCCTGCAGCGAGGTGTCGCTATGCTCCCGGAAATGCTGCAACAGCCGGAACAGTAGCTTTGGCATTATGGCCTCCGCGACGGCCAGCAGATTATTTGGCACCGGATCGCGATTCACCCGATTATTGATGCCATGATCGCTGCAGAAGCCCTCGGCTTTCATCACGGATGTGTCGCCGCAGTCACAGGCACCGCCCGCCTGCGACAGGAACATGTTGAAGTCGTGGTTGGCATGATTGCCCTTCTTGAAGCAGTCGCGGCAGATGGACATGCAGGGAGAGATGCCGCAGGTGCGGCATCTGTATGCCACCACATGGGGCACCCACACCAGGCCGCACTTGGCATGGTTGTCATAGCTGCGCACTGCAAAAGAGAGAGAGGGGTAAATTGATTAATTTAATTACAATTAGTGGCTTGGCTCAAAGTTAAAACAAGGTTACAGGGTTTAAGTGAGTTAACACAGAGAGAGACAGAGTTGTTGTGCTGCGATGGCCAAAAAGGCTTTTGAGTTTTTACCAATAATTCGATTTAAATGAAACCTGGCTTCTCCGGAACAATGTCTCCCTTACGCTTTTAACCGCAAACGTTTTCGAAGCTAACAAAGTTTATGTTGTCTTTTGTTTTAACTTTTAGAGGAATTTTATGCTTTTATATGGGATTTAAATACATTATACTCTCAGTGAACAAACACTGGGGTAAAGGATACTTGTGTCAGAGATTTTAGTAGATTATTTAAAGCTTTAATCATTTCCCTACGGAATTTTTAGTTTTAAACAAATTTCTAAACAGGCAATTAGAGAAGGAGTTGAAAATTCTTATATAAAAATAAATAAAAAAAATTCCGGTTAATTGATAAATTTTTCAACAAGTTTCCGCAGGTTTAAAATCATGGAATTTAAGCTGGTAATGTTTATATTGGCCATCATAAGAAGATGGCCATAATATTTAAATATATACGCTTTTTTTATGTGAACTACATTTTAGAAATATTAAAATAAAATTTTAAAGTTCACAGAAACATTAAATGCTTAGCTTTTAATCATCGAAATAATCGATTTGGCTTCTGGCCTGCCCACCTGCATATTGGCGAGCGATAACTTATCGCGAGGTTAATCGAGAGAACCCGTCGAGGCCAGCTGATTTTTGGCCACCTTGTTTTTGCGTTTGTCATTGGTATTGCTATTGATTTGATTGAGTTCCAAAAATAAAATGATGCACTCATTGCTTAGTTAATTTCGCTTGTTGCGTGACTCTTGGCTTTTGTCTTCGGGCTGCCGGCTGCCGCTGCTGCTGCTGCCGTTGCCGTTGCGTTCTGGCTTGCTTGGACCTTGTTAGCTGAAAAGGTCAACGTCGGCCGCAAGCGGAAGGAAATCAATCGGCAACAACAAAAAACAGCAACAGTGGCAGTGCAACGAAAAGTTGATTGACAATTTTTGTAAACGGCGATCGATCGCCAGCCAAGTTGGCAGCTTGCATCGCCCTCGCTCGCTCCCGCCTGCGTTGGCCGCCATCTGGCCATCCCACTCTAACTGAGAACTTTTGTACAAGGTTCAGTGAAATCGAATCAAATCAAAGTGAGTGGGAGCGAGGCAGAGGCAGCTAGTGGGGGTGGGGGTGGCAGTTACACGGTGCATGGGAACGGAAAGAAGAGGTGCTGCACACATACTCTGGCAGAACATAACGGTCTTAGTCGGTCGGTCAATTGCCGATGACAGCTTACAGTGGGCCGCACACACACACACACACATTGTACACCGCACCCACTGTGCGTGAATTGGTGGCGTGTTTTGTCAAATCAACAACAATGACGACGGTCAATAAACTTTTGCAGCAACGCGCATTAATTTCATGTGCAATTTTGCAATTGTTCTTCTATGTAAAAGGCCTTGCAGCATTAAGCGGTGACAAAAGGTGTCATGCTAACCAGACAAGTGGCATTTATGTAGATGTGCGTAAGTGTTTGCTATTCTTTTTTTTTGACGGATGCTGTGGAAACATTTATTACGCAAGGCAAACAGCTGACACACAGGCACAAGGTGCAAGTTGCATTCCACTGTGCGTGAGCCTGTGTGTGCGTGTGTCAGCGCCAGCGCAGCCTGTGTCTGTGTGAGCTGACAAGTGGGACAAAACAACAAGAACGAACGGCAGGCAACCATAAACGATAAAAGCCACTTTGGCGACATACGCAGGCTGGCACAAGAAATAAGTAGTAATCATAAAAAGTATGCACAAATACGGCACACACAGCATGGCAGATAGATGAGCAGTTGAGATTAAATTGGGCTAAAGTTGACTCCCCTAATCAGTGTGTGTGTGTGTGTGAGAGTGAGTGAGAGCGGTTGATTGCTGTTGCCATGGTGGTGCACTCGCATCGTACTCTTCATGTTGCCTTGCACCTTGCTGTTATTATGTTCTCTTTCTTTCTCTCTCTCTCTCTCTCTCTCTCTCTCTCTCTCTCTCTCTCTCTCTCTCTCCCTTTGACGCTCCCACACCCTTTGCTTTGCGTGCCCTACAACAATTTCATACACACACGCACACAAACAGTGCACAGGTATCTCGCACTCACACTTGCAGCGTTTCAGGGGCAACGGACTTGCCTGCGATCAGCTGGTCGCGATAGAAATGCAACATATATCGATAAATCGCATGGCAAAAAACTGGAACTCGAACTCGAACTAAATTTGATTTCGACTGATTTTATATGCTTACCAATTTTAACAAACTCCTGCGGTGTTCGCCCGCCGGCAATTAGCCATCGTATCCACTCGATGTTGTCCATAGTATCGATGGGCCGGCCCGGATTGAACAGGGTGTCCATTATTGAGTCGAGATCGGGCGTGGGGCCGCCGCGGCAGCACTCTGTGTTGATCAAGGCAGCCACCTCCTTTCGGCTGCGCAGACTAAATGAGGAGGCGCCAAAGAAGAAGAAGCTAGCTTTGGCGCCAGCATCGCCAGCCGGTGCTCCTGATCCGGATTCCGATCCCGTTCCAGAGCCTGCTGCCGCAGCTGGTGCTCCTGCTGCCGATGCCGCTCGTGGTGGCGGCGGCGGCGGTGTGGCGGCCGCTACACTAGAGTCCCAGTCATGAAATGGGGAATGCGAGTTGCTGGCTGTGCTGGCGTTGGTGGCCATGGTGGCCATGCTGGCTCCGGCCACAGCTGCTGCAGCGGACACGGCAGATGCACCGACAGAACTGGTGCCGCCGCCGCCGCCGCCAGTGGTTCGCACTGTGGTGGTGTTCATGCCGGAGCCCACCACAGCAATGGGCGCATTACTGTGTGGCAGCACATAGACCGAGGATAGATCTACGTCGGAGGCATCGGCGTCCTCCTCGTCCATGGCCTCGCGCTCCATTTCTACCGCCTCCTCTTCCTCGATGCTGATATCGGCATTGGACAGGTTGTCATCCTCGTCCATGGCTCAGGATGAGTGTGGCTCTTGCGGCGCCGCCTGTGACTGGCGTTTGGTATTTGGTTTTTGTTTGGTGACGTCGCCGCCGCGGCTGCTGGGATGATTTGGTTCTGGAATTCCACTTCTCCGTTTTGTCTACGCTTCTTTCTGGGGGTTTTAAACAAGTTTTCTTTTTCGGCTGCCGCCGCGACTGCGAAGACTGCTGCTGCTGCTGCTTCTGCTGCTGCCGCCGCTACTGTTGGTGGTTGCTTCTCCTTGCCAAGCACTGGCTGCGAGTGATTTCTCGTCGTTTTTGTTGTTGTCCGTAGACTGATCTAACTTTTTGTTTATTGGGGAGCGAGCAGTGCGTTTTGTTTAGTATTGAAAATTTTGGAACGGAAAAACTTGGAACACTGGGGGATTAACTGTGTGTTTGGTGTTTCGCATAGATATTGACACGATTATATTGACGAAACGTCGAGAAAACAGATAATTTCACAACACCAAAACATTCGGATCTTGACTCCGAGCTCACTGGAGACTCTGCTCAAACATCTCCACTACGTTCTACTACAGCTGCTGCTGCTTTGGCTCGGCTGGCTCTCGGTTGCTCGGTTCAATTGACGTGACGTCGCCCGCCCGGCCAGCTATATAGCCATCGTCCAAATCCAGAGTGTCTTTGCTCCTTGCCGGCCGCCAATTGTTTCCTTTGGTAATTTCTCGATGGCTGCGCCTTGAATTTCGGTTTGCTTTGCTTTTCACGCTGTTTCATCCGCGAGTCGTGCGAATAAGAGATACGCACACATACTCGCGTCGTTGGACACTTACACACTTGCACACAAGACACACACTCGCGCGCTGGGCACACACACCGTACACACACGCACACTGGCAAGTGTGGCCAAATATATTATTCGTGCATTGAACTCCCCAATTACACCTATATTTGCACTATGTCCGGTAATCTGCTGCCCTTCTCGGTGGCTATCTATTGTCCGTGGTCTTCTGGCAGCCCGTTTGACCGCCGCTTTAAATGCGAACGCGTTTAATCCTGGCAATTTTGATTTGCTTTGCTCCACGAATCCACGAATGAACAAAATCGATACATAAGAGTCCATCGATATCGATACAAAGCTATCGCATAGATTCGTGTTCGATGTCATCGATAGTAGAGGTATCGATATAAAAAATACTTTGATATGGTAAATTAAAATTTATTTTAAAAAATACTTAAAATAAAGCATTTAAGCAAATTTCTGTTTTACCTTTTATGCATAGAAATCATGTAAATATACATTAATTATATATTAATACATGCGTCTTTAAAAATGAATGTATGGCCTAGTACACTCGACAATTCCAAGCCCCCATTTTTTTTTTGACTCGGTTAAATTGATAATAATTATATATCAAGTTAATTTGTATTAAATAATCAATTACTAGTGCAAGTTTTTATTTTTATTAATTATATTCGCAATCCACAAGTCGATGTTTCAGCTGTATCGAGTCCGAAAACAAGCTATCGATAACAGCCTCCAGGCGGGCTCCGCCGAAACCCCAAAGCAGACTCCACTCAGATTTCCATTTTTTATTTCTACATTTATGCTGAATTTTTGTATTTATATCAAAAAATAACGCAGCAGAACTATGGGGCCTCACACTCTACAGACGACGACCACGGCGACCGCCCTTCCTGCGGGTGGAGTCTGATGGGATGGGGGTAACATCCTCGATGCGGCCAATCTTCATGGACGAACGGGCCAGAGCGCGCAGAGCGGACTGGGCGCCAGGTCCGGGGGTCTTGGTCTTGTTACCGCCGGTAGCGCGCAGCTTGATGTGCAGCGCGGTGATTCCCAGCAGCTTGCACTTCTCAGCCACATCCTGGAGAGATTTTTCGAGAATTAGTAATGTTTCCGAATGGGGTTCGCTCCGCTTACCTGGGCAGCCAACATAGCAGCGTAGGGCGAAGCCTCATCACGATCGGCCTTCACCTTCATGCCGCCGGTGACGCGGGCAATGGTCTCGCGGCCAGACAGATCCGTGACATGGACGAAGGTGTCGTTGAAGCTGGCATAGATGTGGGCTACGCCGAAGACGATCTCGCCGTCGCGAACCTGGGGTCCCAGCTGGACCTGGACCTCCTCCTTCTGAGCTTTAGCCTTTCTGGGTGCCATTATGTGGGATCTGCTCGACGATAAGCAACTAAAATGGAGAGCAATCACTCGTCAGTCACCGGCTCGCAAAACAACAACAAATGTTCACGGGCACCACAAACAAACAAAAACAAGAAAAATAATTCAGTAGCATCCACACCGTGCCGTCGAATATTCCCATTTTGGGTGGCATAATTGAATTGCCAGTGGATTGCACTATCTGTTGCATAGTTCCGTTTGTGGCGCCCGATTTGCGAATCGCAATATTTTCACACAAAAAAAAAAAGTAATGGGGGAGAAGACCGAAAACGAACCAATTGCTTGAACCGGATACGAAAAAAGAAGGCAAAAACACAGCTGCTGAGCCGATAGTTATCGCAGCAGGGTTGCTTGGACGGGCGGGCTATCGATAAGTCGCACGCGACGTGTGGCAGCACTAATCGCTTAAGCCTGCGATTTTTGTAAACATTTCACGAAAATCGCTTGATTTAGCATTTAAAACGGGCTCACAGAATCCCCTCGACCCCAATAAGCATGAAAACTTGACATTCTTTAGTTTAAGACAATCTTTTCCCGGTTTATTAGAGTGCCTTCATGCACACAAACAAAATAGCGATGTTCTTGTCATATACACAAAAGCAGGGAACAGCAAAAGGAACATCCGGCACCCGGATTCCATCTCTCTACAGACGACGACCACGGCGACCGCCCTTCCTGCGGGTGGAGTCTGATGGGATCGGGGTAACATCCTCGATGCGGCCAATCTTCATGGACGAACGGGCCAGAGCGCGCAGAGCGGACTGAGCGCCGGGTCCCGGTGTCTTGGTCTTGTTACCGCCAGTGGCGCGCAGCTTGATGTGCAGCGCGGTTATTCCCAGAGTCTTGCACTTCTCAGCCACATCCTACAGGGGGGAGCAAGAGTACACACCTTTAGGGCCGAACTCCTTTGGCACGCAGCGGCAGGAAACTCACCTGGGCAGCCAACATAGCGGCGTAGGGCGAAGCCTCGTCACGATCGGCCTTCACCTTCATGCCGCCGGTGACACGGGCAATGGTCTCGCGGCCAGACAGATCCGTAACATGGACGAAGGTGTCGTTGAAGCTGGCATAGATGTGGGCCACGCCGAAAACGATCTCGCCATCGCGAACCTGGGGTCCCAGCTGGACCTGGACCTCCTCCTTCTGAACTTTAGCCTTCCTGGGTGCCATTACGAGGTGATTTGTCGATCAGTAACTGCGGGATAGCAAGGGAATGCAGATTTATAACACACTGTGGCTTCACACAATCACAAACACAAATGCGTGCGCACAAACAAAACAAAAAACATAAAAAAAACGTGGTTGCCGGGTGGGTTTTCTTCAGTTTTCAGTCGAGCCATTGAGGACTCTTGAGTGGGGCACTATTTTATGGCCTCAAAACGGCTCTAGACACGGATTTTTAGCAAAAAAATTAAAGGGCAAAGATTTTGACGAACCACTTGCGTGAACCGGATATCAAAAAAGAAGGCTGTCAAAGCTGTCAACAGAGCTGCAAAGACATCGATGTCAATATCGATATAAATAAGGCAACATCGAACTACTGAAATATCGAAGAGAGGTTTTTATCCTTCCGCGGCAGCTGGTCACACCTAAGTTGGTTTTAAGGGTCTGATCATATTATGACTGTCCCTGTAAGTTTTCGTGGATAAAAACCTCTGGGACATATGGAAAGCTTCCGTTTTTCCCGTGCAGAAATTACGCAAAAGTAGGAAAGGCTCGTGAAGATTTCATCTATGCTAAGAAAGGCTTTCAAAACAGCGATGCCAGACTTTTCTTAGGTTACAGCCGGCAAAATCAAATAAGGTGGAAAACTTGGAAATGTCTAATTGGAAATATTGAAAATGAGTCACTTGAAATGGCTGCCGACGTTGGTGAACGTCGAAAACTTTTATTTGATCACTGACATTAATTAAATGTTAGGTAATCGCTGAGTTGACCTCTATACCAGACTATAAAAAATATATATGTCGATATTGGTAGCTGTAGGTGAGACGATGGGTTTGGATCTTAGATGGAACGGCATTTTTATCAAGGCGCTATGGTATTCTAGAGAGTAGAGCAAGTGGTCACACAAATTTTTCTTGGCCACGGGACCCATCACCGGCCCTAGAATTATTGTTTTGTAATTAAACCGATTCTACGCCTTGAAAACAAACATACGAAACGATTGGGCCATCATGTCGTGGGTGTCCGACTACCAGTACTCGCTGGCGGAGAGAATAACGATGCGTGCGCTGCGCCTCTGCGGCCAGATACCACACCACGTCGCCTTTGTAATGGACGGCAACCGAAGATTTGCCCGCTCCCAGCATATCGACAAGATCGAGGGTCATTCGCGGGGCTTCGAAAAGCTGGCCGATTGCCTGCGCTGGTGCCTGGACGTGGGCGTACGCGAGGTTACCACGTTCGCCTTCAGCATTGAGAACTTCAAGCGTTCCAGCGAGGAAGTCGATGGGCTCTTCAATCTGGCGCGTGAGAAGTTCGCCCGCCTGCTGCAAGAGACGGCACGGCTGGAGGAGCACGGCATACGGATACGGGTGATAGGGAACATAGAGCTGTTGCCGCTGGATCTGCAGAAGCTGGTGGCCACCGCAATGCTGAGCACTGAACGCAATGACAAGCTCTTCCTGAACGTGGCCTTTGCGTACACGTCACGCGACGAGATCACACAGGCGGTGGAGACAGTCCTGAGGCATGGCAACGAGGATATAGGAGCGGCAGACATCAGCGAACGGTTGCTAGAGGAATGCCTCTACACACGGCACTCGCCACCGCCAGATCTGGTCTTTCGCACCTCCGGCGAGACCAGGCTGAGCGACTTTATGATGTGGCAGGTAAGTGCTACTCCTTTTTAGATTGGCAGCTCAATTAGATTCTTTCTTTTCAAGCTGAGCACGTCGGTGCTGTACTTCAGCAATGTCCTGTGGCCACAGATTACGTTCTGGCACTTTTTGGCCAGCATTCTGGCGTACCAGCGCGACCGTTGGCAGCTAGACGACTTCAGGCGGAAGGAGCGAATGCATAGCGTCCAATTGGCCAAGGCGAGTGACTTTTATAGCGAGCGAATGCAGAAATTCCTGGCCACCATCGATGAGGATCGGAGAAAACTGCTCGTGCGAGTGGCGGCCGCCAACTAGGGGCAGCAGAGTAGATGTTTTGTGATACGAGTGGCAAATAAATCCGGGTAAATACGACATACACCTGTACATACAGATTAAACACATTTGCGGGCGAGAAGTGCGTTTAATAAGCTTATTTTTTTCCAATTGAGTTGTGTAATATTAGTGCAATTACGTTTCTGCCTTCCTTTTGATTAGTAAATTATATACAAAAGTTTAGAGCGACTTACTGACTTGAGTTTTTGATTTGAATGGGGGATACCTTGTACGTGTATCCTTTTATTTCAGAGCCTGCACCGGTGGCAGTGTTTTTAAGTCTTATTTTGAATGTTAATATCGCGGTATTTAATTATCGATAGCACATTGGTGGAGATGGGCGAAAAAAAATACCAAGCACGTACGCCATATCGATTAACCGACAGCTATCGATGTTTGGACAGGCCCTTCCTTACGTCATGAATATTTGGTTCCTTACACCTTAACGACATGATGATTGCACAATGGATGACCTCACTTAAAATATTTCCTATGTATAATTCAATTTATTTGATTTTTTCAATTTCCCAGAGCAACAAAAAAACTATCGCACCAAATGACGATATATTGAAGAATTCCTCTCATCCCTAAACAGCAGGCCAGGTGAAATCAGAATCAGGAGATATTTATTAAATTGTGCCGGTTCTGTATGGGAATGTGTGTGTGAGAAGAAATTCGAATCTATTTAAACCGAGAAGCGACCTGATATCTCCGAGGCCCCGAAACCTGGAACATATCTCGCACGGCTCGTCTACAGGCACGCCGATTGAAATCGCTTAGGATTCGATTTCTGGTGGAGATCTGCACGGAATCTGCGTAATCATGGCCACGGTAGCCCTGCTCACACGGCAGCGTATGCTCGCCTGCTCGCTGCGCCTGATCAGTGGTCGTCACACTCATTGCCTGGCAGCGTTGCCGAGGATTGGCACTGTGAGTCCATCATCGCCGATGGTTGGCAGCGGCTTCCTCTCGGCAGATCTGACTGACCAGCGTGGCCTACTGCTGCCGCTGCAGCTGCAGCGTTACAACCACAAATCGTCGGTCAGCACCACCACGACCACCAACACCACTCACCCGGCGGGTGACGGCAAGGATTCAAAGGCTGCCGCCACCTCGTCCACCGAACTCTTTGGGGATGCGGCAAACATGTCACTGATGTCCAAATTCAAGCACATGTACAAAAAGTACTGGTACGTCCTCATCCCAGTGCATGTGGTCACATCGCTGGGCTGGTTTGGAGGCTTCTACTATCTCTCTAAAAGGTGAGTCCTCCCTGAATCCCCTAGGATCTCCATTGACAAGTTTGTTGCATTCCTACTTAGCGGCGTGGATGTCCCGGCGCTGCTGCAGTATTTGCATCTTAGCGAGAACATCATCCAGAAGGTTCAGAGCTCTCACATGGGACACTATGCCATCGCCTACCTGTGCTACAAGGTGGCCACTCCGCTGCGCTATGCCCTCACGCTGGGTAAGGATTACCTTAATAATTTTCTAGTTACCCATCTCAATTCCTCTTTCGATGCTCCAGGATGCACCACCATTTCCATCAAACACCTTGTCCTGCACGGCTACATCAAGCCCATGCCCACTAAGGATCAGCTGATCAAGATGTACGAGGACAAGAAGGCGATCCGGGCCAGCGCCAAGGCGGACAAGGCCGAGAAGGATGAGAGTAAATGATCTTTGGCCGCGGGCCGCGACGGCAACGCCGGCCCGCTGTTGTCGTTGCCGTTGCCACTGTCACAACAACAACATCTAAAGCCGCCGCCGCCGCCACTGATCGGGGATCAGCAGCAGCATCAGGGGCGGACGGCTGCCGCCGGCCAGCGACGTGCTGCAGTTGACCTGTTGTCTTTTTTGTTAAACTGCCGCCGCAGCTGGTGGCACTGGTGCTCAACGAATCTAACTCTTGTCCGGAACCACAGTCGTCGCTCGCAGAAGCCGCCGTCATCGCCACAATGAGGCCACCAGCAATCACATAGTACATACCATATATCCATACCCGCGCCCACACCCACCCACCCATTCCCTGGTTCGAGACACACATCTTTAGTTGTGGGAGGTCGTGGGAAGTCCCGTCCCCCCCAAAAAGAAATAACACGGAGAGAGAGACACACACACACACAGAGCCGCAGGACCTGGAGTTCAGTTAGTCGTTATTTATATAGATATATTTTGTAAAATGTGAGAAAGTTGTCGCAAAACAATAATAACTTAACTTTTATTAAACTTAAACTACAGAAAAGACCCCAACGGGGGCGCCCAAATTGTTGATATGAATTATAATGTTGTTTTTATTTAAAGGATTTATTGAATAGTTGGGAAGGCAGTTATTTAAAGGTTACAATCTAAAGGATGAATTTTCAATTCTGAAAATATAAAATAAAACATTTTAAAGATTAATACTTACTTTTATAGAAAGAGATCTTCAGTGTAAAGATCTTCCTGGATTTAAAAAAATCATAAATAGTTCAATTTATATGGCTAAAGCTTGCCACAATAATTTCAACTAAATTTTTCACGTTTCGCTTTATAAATTGTTCCAAACCTTTATTTTTGCACCAGGCGCGCAGAACGTTTAGCAAGCAGCTGATCGACTTGTGAACAAACGAAACGAACGTTTCTGATTGGTCAATTCAAATGTAAACAAACGTCCTAAGGTAACGGTTCCTTTCAAATGTAAACAGAGCAAATCCGTTACTCGGGATCGCTGAGTTTATACACCGCGCACGTGGTTCACTTGCTGCTGGTAGCTGCCTACCGTTTCTGTTCGCCTAGTATGAAAAAACCACAAACATGTTGAATTTTCGTGGCTCAAGCAACAATCCCAACAACAATTCAAGTCCAACTTTTGCCGTTTCGCCTTAAAAATTGTTCCCAACCATTATTTTTGCACCAGGCGCGCAGAACTTTTAGCAAGCAGCTGATCGACTTGTGAACAAGCGCAACGAACGTTTCTGATTGGTTAATTCAAATGTAAACAAATGTCCTAATGTAACGGTTCCTTTCAAATGTAAACAGAGCAAAAGCCGTTACTTGGGATCGCTGAACTAATTTGATTGGTCCATTCAAATGTAAACAAAGATTCAAGCGTCCTAAAGTAACGGTTCCTTAAAAATGTAAACATAGAAAAAGCAGTTACTCGGATATCGCTGTGCTGTATTTTCCTCTGCCTGCTGTTACTGTTCGCCTGGTATGCAAAAATCGGGAACTTGTTAAAATTATCTGGCTTGAGCCCGCTTTTGGGATAAAAAAACAACAAATTCAACTGAATTTTACGCCAGAGTAGAATAATTTAGATTAAATAAAAATGTATTTCTTAAAATTAAAAGTTAATATATGAAATAAAGGCATTTTTGGCTTAGCTATGATGGGTTATTATTATTAAATTATTATTATTAAATTTAAAAAATAGATGTTTCTCCACATGTCCCGTCCTCCCATTTTGCAGTCCTGATCGATAGATATATCGAAATCAAAACTACATTCAAAATCCAGTTTATTTTTATTTTTTGCATTTATTTTTCTTCTTTTGTGTTTTGTTTTTATCTTCTTTTTTTTTTAATTTTTTTCGTTTTTGTTTGGTTTTCTTTTTAACGTTAGTAAAATATCCAACAATTATAATTGTAACTAATAGTTAAGCCAGAAAAAAATATATAGTAGTTGCTGTTTGCTGTTTTACTTTCTTTTTTCGTTCATTTACAAATAAATAAATAATGTGTCTTGTTTTTATTTTTTATTTTTCAAATCTTGCATCAATTATAGTATATATGCTGCAGTGTAGGCGTTTGTTTTTGTTTTTTTTTTTTGTAGGTTTCTTCTCTCGTTGTTTTTCCGCATCATCTTTTCTTTAGTTTAATTTTTTGTTTCTGCCGAAAACAAGTTGCAGTATGTACACAATATATATACTCCCGTTTTTTTCGCTGAGTGTAGGAGTAGTCTCTCTCTGTGTGTATGTGTTTGTTTGTTTCTTTGTTTATATATCATTTACATAAATACAATAAATAAATAAATTACATAATATAGTGTATATTATATATGTAGGTATAAAAACAAAAAATAGGCAACAAAAATATATAAATATATATATAAATATAGATTTGTATACATATATAATAGCATGTATAAGGAGGAAGGGGCCTAAGGGACGTTGGGAAGGGTATAAAACGCTCTCGCCTTAAGCTTACAAAATACATATGTACGCACAGAGTTAAAAAAAAAGGAAAAACGAATGAGATATATAGAAATACAATTATTTAAAAACAGTTTTTTTTTTCTTTCGGTTAAGTAGCTCATAAAACATAACATAAGCTCTGCTCCTTTGCTTCCTTTTGAGACTAGTTCTGGTTTTCTATTATAACTTTAGTCCCTTAGTTGGACGAAAAAATAAAATAAAATAAAACAATCATTGCAACAAAAACACAAAAATTATACAATTTTGAACAAAAGAACGAACTGAACGAACGTTGGTGCCTCTCCTTGGCAGAATTTCCCTCTAATTGGTTGCTATTCGGGGTTTTTGTTGGTGTCTTGTCTAATAGGGAAATTCCCCACGCTGGCTGGATGGTTTTTTCATTTTTTGGTTGGTGTTTCGGCTAAAACGATAACGATAACTATGTTTTTCTTTTATATTTTTGTGTTGTCGCCCGCCTTTGCTTCTCTTTCGCTTCCTCATCGATTGTTTCCGTTATTTTTTGTAATTAGTGTTTAATTTAATTTAACATTTATCATAAGTACGTTCTCACAATGCAGATTTTATTTTGTTGTTGTTGTCAGCTTTCGCACGTTTCGCGTCGTTTTTTCGTTAACATTTTCATCCTTCCCTATTTCTCATTTCTCTCTCATTATCAATTAATTATTCACTAGATTTTCGGGTTTTTAGTTGTTACTTGTTAGTTTTTAGTTTTTTTTTTATTTTTTAATTGCTAAAAAGCCGTTTCACTTAGCTAGTTAGTTTTTAGTTTTGTTTTTTTCTTTTATGTTTAGTGTGATTTTTGTGGTGCGATTGCATTTGTTTTTGGTTTTATTTTTGTTTGTTTTACTTTAGTTTTTTTGTTTTTTCTTCAAGTATTATTTATTGCAGTTGATTTTGTTGTTGTTGGGTTTTTCATTTATGAAATATATTGCACAAGAAAGACGAATTTCAAATATATATATATATTTGTGTTTATAGATAATTAGGTATCTCTGCTCCGCTCACGTCGAGTTCTTCATCTTTGTCGCTTGGCGTCGTCTCTTTATCTCCTCGGTTAGCTTACGGTTACATTTTCTTGGTTTTTTGTTTATCTTTTTTCATTATCTTTTAAATTTTTTTGTTTCTTCTGATTGCACACACAACCACAGGGACTGGCTTTCGGCAAACCAAGGGACAGACAGGAGACGCAAGATATAGAAAGAGATAGATAGAGAGAGAGAGAGAGGAAAGGAGACTTCCCACAGAGATTACAGAGAGTTAGCAGACGGGTTGAGGGAGAGGGAGACAGGGAGCTAGGGATCGTGGCATAAATAACACATAATATTCAGGAGGGAAATACACATTAAATCCTTGCTTCGCCTATGGCTTTATCCCCGCTCGATTTATCGTTTTTGCTATTGGTTTGCCGAAAGTTGTTATTGCACAGATTATTTGTTATGTTTTCCGCATTTGTTTTGTCTGCATGTTGTTTTTTTGTGTATGTTTGTTTTTTTTTGGGTTTCTTATGTTTCTTATGTACATCCAATCTCGTTCATCGCGCACTCGGCTTCGCTTGCACTTCCCACCGCCTTTTTCCCTTGGTTTTTAGGATAGTTAGTTTCTCTGGTCCTTCTCAACTTCTCTTCCATTTTGTTCAGAGTTAAATTAAGTAATTTGCTTTTGTATGCAATTCTACCAAGCGTTTCTACGAAAAGAGACCGCCCGCCCGCCCGCCAACGTTCCTAGTCCTGTTCCCGTTCCGCTCGTGATGGTCCTAAGCTCGCATTTCCGCATCTCATTTAATATATATACGTAGTTTCCCTGCTCCCTGAGCAACCACTTGATCCTGGCACACACCTCTCCCGCCGACAATCAGCGAAGACTTCCTCCCGCTACCGAGCCTTACGCACGCTCGTAGAAAAGTATATAGGCACTGGATGAAACGAGATGGTTTTCGCTCAGGGCATCGCTGACGCTGCAAGGAAAGTTGAGTGTTAGTTGAAAATTACAAAAGTAAATACTTGAAATTAAGCTGGAGATTTGAAATCAAAGGAAATGTACTTGAAAAGGTTGCTACAAAATTGTGCAGCTTAAAAATATCATTCTCTATTTCAAATCCACAGCTTATTAAGCAGTTTTCTTACATATTATCATTAAACTCGTGCCACTTGCGGGAGATGGGATGCTTGCACAGGGCCACATAATGACCGCCAGCCGTAGAGCCTGCAAAAAACCCCATTCAAAGTTGATAAATAAATAAAAAAGCAATCTAAAAAAGAGTCCGAAAGCGTACCCATATGATTCGATATCGCGTAAAGCGAGTAATGCACATTCGAGTTGGAGTTGGCGCCATAGGAGCCCATGTTGAGCTCGCGATCCGATGTGGGGAACTCAACGATATTCGATAGCTTGCTCCAGCGCGTCTCCGAGAAGCGTTTGAGGTCTGCAAAACATTTTAAAACAAGTTAATTATAGAGAATCTTTCGTTCTTAAATGCTGAAACACTCACGTATAACGAGATATTTGGGGAAACGCTGGATGGTGAAACTCTTGGTGCATTTCCGTCGCGTCTTGCATTTGGCGCATGTCGGCATCTCGTCCCCATCGAGTACCTCCTCGCGTATAAAGAGGTCCAGGCAGGCCTCTAGCTTGCAGCGTGACGAGGACGGCAGCGGTACGCTTAGATCCCAAAAGGGATCAAAGGTAACGCTCGTATTGCCGCAGGTGGTGCACTTCAAGGTGCTCTTTAGCTGACCCACAAACAGGTCGCGAACCAGAGAGTTCTCGTGCCGCGTATACCACTCCCAGGTGAGGTCCGCCTTCTTATTGTCACTGCTCAGAGAGGGAAAGTATAAGTTTAGATGAGGAATAGCATTAAAGAGACCTGGGTCTTCACCTGAGATTATCATCAATGTTGAGCGTCTCACCCTTGACGCCCGTATTGAGGGCCGAGTGCAGCGAGTCAAGGAAGAAGCGCAGAAACTCCTGGGCATCCTGCTGATTGTAATCACTGTACATGCGATGCTTGGTGGAGAAGGCACGCTTCAGCTCCATGGGCGTCATTGTGTGCACATTCGAGGTCCACATTTCCTGGATGAGTTTGGCAAATTCTAAAACGCAAAGAGAGAATTGTTAATATAAAAAGTCTTAAAAAAGGTTTCTAAGTTTGATTTTACCGTGGAGTATCTGCTGGTCCTTGGTGGAGGACGAACGGCTGCCGTGCTGCGAGCGCAGAAAGCGCGTCAGCTCTTGGGTGTGGCTCAGGCACTGTATTACGGAGTTCATGAAACATGTGTTCCCAATGTTTCTCAGTCCGCACAAACCTGTGGATGGACATGCGGGAAAAGAGAGAGAGAGAGCAATGATATTAAAACAACTGGACTGGCGGCGGTGTCTAACGTTTGTCACTCCCCAATCTGGAGGCATGCGCCTGTATGCGATCGCGCTCGCGCTCGCGATTAACCACAGGCATTCGGTGGGCTTCGGTTAGATCCTCGAGCCTGGTTAAGCTACTCCTTCACCTTCTAACGAGAGTCTTTAAAAATGTCGGTTGGTGTTTCGTGTTTCGTGTGTTTTGGTGTTGTTTAAGTGTGGCTTTTGTCGAGTGTTTCAAACTGATTACGGGGGCAAAGGTTGTTGAGTTGCTAAGCTATCCTTTAGCTTCTCCCTTAAGCATCTTTAATAGTTTACATTAATTCCTACACACCTTCCGACTTCTCATCCCTCGACGAGGCGGCATTCTTGTAGCCATCATCCGAGTTGTGCTTCAGCGAGGACGAGTTAAGCGTGGAAGTGGTGCCGATGGTGCCACGGCTGGTGCCGCTTTCACGATCCCGATCCCAGTAGCGACTCGATGTCGGTGTCATGGGCGGCAGGACGCTGCGGGCACCGCTGCCAGTAGTGCCGCTTCTCGACTGCGTCTGTATAGAAGGTTTAAGAGTGATATATATATATATAGTACTATATATTTCATAAAGATATTCCTTTAATTAAGGTAAACAACCAAGCAACTCAATTGGTCTGCCAGGTTTTAGTGATGGGAATTGTTTTTTGGGAGAGTTTTGAATAGCAATTTCTGCGATAAATATGTTTTTTGAATTTGTTTTAAACATTTTGAGGTCTATAAGTGTTTTTAGATATAATTTGTTAATTAAAATTGGGTAAAAATATATGAGAAGTTAAATTTAGACATTAAAAATCCTTTTTCTTTTTGTGTTATCCTTAAATTCCCATCACTAACAAGCAGACCTATCGAATGCCCGGCGATAATTAATCGTTTGTTAATATAAGGATTAATTTTAATTAAAACCGAAGCAGCTAGCAATCGAGCAGTTAAGAGTTTAAGAAAGAAACCCAAAGTCCAAGTTTAGAGAGAGTGTGTTGTGTGTGTTAATGAAGAGTGCTTTAGCATGCAAAGGATAAAAAACCAGGCTTAAACATATCGACAGTTAAATTAAATCGAACGATAGGCAGCGATTAGTGTCTGTGTGTGTGGTGTATCGATGAATGAGTACTCAAGCGAGAGAGAGAGAGAGAGATAGATAACAAGTAATGAAAAATGCAAATATATACTTTTTTCTAGCTACAAAAACGTGTTGTTTCGAACAGAGAATTGCTTGCTCTTGCCACAAGTCGAATAAGTAATATATTATATAATATATATAATATATATATAGAGAGAAAACATGTATAAAAAGTTGAAGAAAAAGGTATGTAAAGAGAGAGAGTACAAAAAAACTAAACTAAACTGAACTGATATTATCGGTGACCTGGCCAAGGACCGACTTACACTATCGCTGGCGGAGCTAGAGGCTGTAGCTGAGGCTGTACTTGTGGCTGTGGAGACGGAAGACGTGGCTGGTGTGGCTGGTGTGATGGTGGCATTATTGGTTGTAGCTGCTACAGCTACTTTTGCTGTTGCTGTTTGTGTTGTTGATGTTGCTCCCAGTCCAGCTGCCTCGCTGTTTACCTGGCTGGCACTCTCGACACTGGCCACCTGTCGCCCGGCATGCACTGCTGCTGCTCCTCCGCCCGTTGCTTCCATTCCCATTCCCATTACCGCTCCCGTTGGCGTGACCACACTATTCATGGTGGCCGTGGTCCTGTACGCAGCTCGGGTCAGGGAGCTGCTATAGCCCGCTGCCGCCGCCACTCGTATGTTGTCCAGGTCGCTGCTGTAGCGCTGTTGCAGGTTGCCGCTGCTCCCGCCGGCTGCCTGATGCTGCTGCTGCTGATTGCCTCGTCCTGCAGCGATAGCCACCGTTCCTGTGCCTGCTGTTGCCCCTCCTCCTGTGGCCAACACAGTCGTCGTGGTGGTGGTGGTGGCCGTGCTTAGGGGTCTCTTTTGGGTACTCAGATTGTTAAACTTTTCAATGGAGGCCTTAATGCTCAGCGAATCGATGCCATAGCGACGCGCATTGCCGCCAGCAGTTGCCCGGCCCTCTGTGGTGGTGGCAGTCACCTCCCCTCCTCCTCCATTGGTATGACGATGATAGCCCGAGCTGAACTTCTCATAGCTGGACGCAAAATTCGAGTGAGCTGAGGCTATAATGGTGGACTTGGGTCGGCCATAGCGATGGCTGCTTCCGGTTTGCTTTTGATCCTGTTGCTGCTGCTGCTGCTGCTGTTGCTGTTGGTTGCGATGCCTCAGCTGCAGCGGTGGTGTTATGGGCTTGAAGTAACATATGGTGGCCTTGGCGGCTGCTGTAACTGCTCCTCCTGCCGGCTCATCGCTGTCTATGTAGGTAATGTCATCGTGCTGCGGCTGCTGCGGCTGCTGCTGCTGCTGCTGCTGTCGTTGCATCATGTTGTTGTTGGTGCTGCCGTTGGCGTTGTTGCTGCTGCTGCTGCTACCGTTATTGTTATTATTGTTGCTGCTGCTATTATTATGATGTTGATGATGATGATGGTGATGTCCATTCATCATCGCTGCGTTAGCACCGGCCGTGTTGTTGTTGCTGCTGCTGCTGGTGGTGCCGTTGCTGGTGTTGATTGGCTTCAGCTTGCCATAGACCTTGGACGAGGCACCGGATCGGGCTGTGGTGTACTTGTGCAGCACCCCGTTCGAGTTGGTGATCCTGTTGCTGCTGCTCTGATTCTGTAGCTGGCTCGAGCTGTTGCTAGTCTGGTTGTGTGGCTGCTGCTGTTGCTGCTGATTGCCATTGAATGTGGGCCCCCGTCGCATATCACTCAGCGGATTTGCCCTTCTGCCGTTCCCCTGGCCGCCGCTGTTGCTGCTACTTTGATTGCTTGTCGAACTTTGATTATTATTTCTGGTATCCTCACCGGCCCGTATGCGATTGCTCTTCACCTTGCTGGCTGTCGTTGTCACCTGGGCATGGGCCAACTCGCATTCGGCCTTGAGAAACGTGGGATCCTTGTAGCTGGACACTAGGAAGTAACGCTGATTGGCCGCTCGCACTGGATTGTTGGAAGAGTTGTTGCTGTTGGCTGTGGTGCTTGCCAGTCCTGTGGAGCGAACCTGTGTGGCTGGCGTTGCTGCTGCTACTCCTCCGTTGCCGTATTTAACAGCCGCCAGGGCGGCGTGCGTCTTGCCCACAATCACCGAGGTGGATATGCTTCCACCTGTTTGCCTGCTGCTTTGACTTGGATGATTCTTGGAACGTTGGTGGCTCTGGCCGTTTACCCTGCCGCCTGATGTTGCTGCTGCTGCTGCTGCTGCTGTTGTTGCTGCTGCTGTTGTTGCTGCTACTCGGTTACCTGTTGCAGCCGCTGTTGCAGCTGCCGCTGTGGCCTCTGCCTGTGAGGATGGTATTGCTCCTGCTCCCGTTGATGGCTGCAATTTGGATGGCTGTGGAATCTTTTGGAATCCTCTGGTCTTCTTAATGTCTAACATCATTCGAGGGGCGTTCGCTCGTTTGCTTGTTCGCTCGTTACTCGTTCGCTCGTTCGCTTGTTACTCGTTCCTCGTCACTTGTTCCTTGTTACTCGTTCCTCGCCTTGCTCCTTGCACCCGCCGTTCTTGGTCTTTAATATTGGTTTTGCTTTTATGGGAGGGGCACACGAGATGTTGTGTTGTGTTTTTGTTGTTTTTAAATTGTTGCCCGTTCCGACGCCTGCCACGTTCAAACGTCAGTCGCCAGACGACGACAACGACGATGATGACACGAGCTACTTGCTGATTTTTGGGTTTATCGTTTAGCTTTAGCTTCTAAAATATATTGTTTTTGCTTCTTGATCCTGCTCCTGCTCTTGATCCTCACTAACAAAAGCCTCTCTTCCTATTTACCACACACTAAAGCACTTAAGGTTCTTTCTTTCTGTATGATTTCTGTCTGATTTCGATATTTTCTTGGGGAATGTTTTGAGAAGGAATAGAGTTAGTCTCTGGCCTTACTATAAGTTAGTTCGAGTGGCATTTAGTTGGACTTTGGACTTTGGCTTGGGCTTTTGTTAATGCTTTCGCTTTTGTTTAAAGTTAGAACTGGGCGCAAGCTCTGCAAGAGTTTAGCTAAAAATACATAAAAATGTTGAAAAGTTGATTAAATGTTGGGTCTCTTTAGCTGTTTTTGGAATGACAATGCTTTTGGTTACAACAGAAATGGGGTTTAAGGGTTTTTGGGTTTGGGTTTTAGGATTCTGGGGGTTTATTTTCAAGACCTTTCTGGGTCTCTGGCTTGGCGCACACACACATACACACACAGAATATATATATATAGATATAGAAACTCGGGAGGTAGGTCAGTGGTCCTCTTGTGGCATGCAATTAGTTTTGGTTCTCGCTTCCCGCTTGGCTCCTTTCCCTGCCGTTACCTTGCTGTCGGCTGATAACTTAAAGGTGGCCGTGGTGCTCACATCTCCATTGTCCACCTCCGCTTGTGCCTGGGCATCGCTGCCATTGTTGTTGCTGCTGGTAGATGCGACTCCCGCATCATCGGTGGTGTCCTGGGCTCTCAGATTGCTGCCGCTGCGGCTCTCGTAGATGGCATTCCGCTTGGGCGAGGTGGAGAGCAGCGACAGGCCATTTAGCTTGGCCTCCAGACCGCTCTGCTCTTTGTGGCCATTCGTTGAGGTTGCTGGCGGTGGCGGTGGTGGAGGAGGAGGAGGTATTGCCGTTGGTGTAGCTGTAGCTGCAGCTCCTTCTCCCGCTGCCTTGCCTGTCACATCCTCCGCCTGACTGCGACGCGTCCTACTGCTCCGTAGCGTAAAGGTGGCCGTGGGCACATCACCACTGCTGTTGCTATTGTTTAACGAGTACCTGTTGCCGCTGCTGCTGCGCGAGGTGGTTCCTGTTCCTGTGGCAAGTCTGACCTCACCGCCCGCATCGCTGCTGTTGCTGTAGAGGCGACTGTAACGGCTGCTACGCGGCCGCTCCAGCGTCACCGTCTCGGTGGGTGTGGCCGTGCCGCCGCCGCCGCTACTTCCATTCTCCAGCTCCGGCTCAGCATGACCCGACCTGGAACGTGACAGTTCACAGTTGGGTTTATAGTTGGCCGGACTGTACTTTTCGTACATATCCAGTCCGGAGGTGGCCACCAGGCGGGCCAGCGATGGGGATGAAGATGAACTGGACAACCGGCTGCCGGAGGATGATGATGTCGATGATGATGATAGCTTGCCGCCGCCATGGCCATTGATCTCCGTGTGATTGCCGCCGCTTATCGGTGGCTTCTTGGCGCTGGACTCAGCCACACTGCGCCGACTGACATAGTCATCCCTCTTGGCCGTCGATCCGCTCAAGCTATCGCCATTCGAGGTGATCTTCGATGATGTTTTGCGCGGTAACTTTTGTTTTGTTTATATTTCGATTGTTTGGGGTTTGTTTTTTGGTTTTTTTTTTGGTGTTTGTTTTATATATTTTGTATTTTTTGCGAAACATTTACAGGTGACAAATGAGCGGAAACATTTGTGGTGAAGAAGTAGAGGTAACGGTAAACGGTAACGATAAACGGCAACGGGTTTCAACATGTTTCGTGTTCACGTTTCGAAAATGTTTTCAAAAAATTATCGATAATTAACAAAAAAACAAAATATGTAAAGAAAAGAAACGACAATAATGAGAGAGTTTAATGATTGGATATTTGTACACAAAAAATGAACAGTAAATGATATATATATATACATAAGAAATAAGTTGAATAATGACAAGGAGGGAGTGAGGTCCACACAAATCGATAAATAATCGAAAAGGAGTTTGACCTATCATCAGAGCTAAAAAAGCTTCGTTTTTGAACTTAACCAGGGGTTAAACTGTCTGTTAAAATGTGTATTAAATGGTATTTAAATCTCCTCTTTAGCTACTTCCTAATTTCACACACAAATTGCAAACTAATTAAGAAGAAATTGACTGGTCAGACCTAAAAAGCTTTGGTTTTAAACTTAATCAGGGGTTAAACTGTCTGTTACAATTATTTTTAATCGGTATAAAAATTAATTTTTAGCTACTACTTAATTTTACAAACAAATTGATAAATGATCAAGAAGAAGTTGACCTATCAGAGCTAAAAAGTGTTGGGTTTAAACTTAACCAGGGGTTAAACTGTCTGTTAAAATTTGTAATAATTGATATTAAAATCTCATTTTTAGCTACTACTTAATTTCACGCAAAAATTTATAAATAATCGAGGAGTTGACCTATCAGAGCTATCTACCTTTGGTTTTAAACTTAACCAGGGGTTAAACTGTCTGTTAAAATTGCTTTTAATTGGTATTATAATCTCATTTTTAGCTACTACTTAATTTCACACACAAACTGAGAAATAATCGAGAAGGAGTTGACCTATCAGACCTAAAAAACTTTGGTTTTAAACTTAACCAGGGGTTAAACTGTATGTTAACTTCACGCTCTCGGTTATTACTTAATTTTCACATATATCAAGTCAATCAAATCTGTAAAGACTACACACTCTTCTTGATTGTTTCCAATTCAAATAATTAAATCAACAAAAAAAGAAACAAAATAAATTTAACATGAGGTTAAACTACCAATTAAAATCTCATTTTCTGCTACTACTTAATTTCACTTGTATTATTTATATAAACCGTAAAATCTAAAGCTTTGTATCCCTAAATAAAAATACTAATTCAGGAACAAAAAAAAATAACCTTAGGTTAACCTGCAAGCTATAATCATAACCTTAATGCAAAGACAATTATTCAAGTAATACACAATACACTTTTTAAAAATCACTTTCCTAGCACTACCTACGAAAGCAGTCTGCTTAATCTTATGATAATTAGCACGTTAACCGCCGCAATTACAATATACAAATTAATTTCAAAAACGACCTCGTTTTCAATGCGCCTTAGTCTGCGGTAAATGGTGCGTCTGAAAATAGTAATTAGCGCGAAATGTGTCGCCTACAGAACTTTCCGCACGTACGATTGTCTGTGTCAACCAAATAAGAGAGCAAAAAAATAAAATAAAAGGAAAATTCGGACCCACCCACCTACGATAATTGTGGATGTTAATGCCAGATGTTAACCGAAAGTTATGACGAAAAAGATAAATACAAAAAATACAAAAAAAATAACAAAACGAGTGTGAAGTGTCAAGGGGACGCACCTACAGATTGTTTCGATTTTTTTTGTTTCCTCCCTCGAAAATAAATAAATAAACTTCACATGTGGTGTTCTCTGGGGCACACACTCACAAGACACACTCACTCTACACACACACACTCCCGCTATGGCATTAACCTTATTGCGAATTTTCTCGCGGGGAAGGCGACGGAAAAAGGGTATGAGAATGACACAATTGTTGCTGTTGTTGGAGGTGTGTTGGCCTTTTGTTGCTTATATCGTTGTGAATTCCCGTTGCTTCTAGTTGTAGTTGCTGCTTTGTTGTTGGATCTGTGCCAACAAGTGGTTCGCGGTTCGGTTCAGTTCAGCTCAATATTCACACACACACACTCGCGCACACACAATCCACACACACGCATTCCATTCCTGGGCCTCTGCCTCTGACTGTGACTCTGACTGTGCCTGGGCAATGACGCATTCGGCCAAGTTTGTGTACAAACTAAATGGTTTGTCACAGGAAAGCCTCTATCCCTCTCCTTGAAAGATGGGTTACTTTTATTATTAATTACGTTTGGTGTGTTTTTTACAGCCTGTATTGGTAGAAACTCTAAGAGAAACCAATGTTTTTAGCACGGTTCAACAAGGAAACGTAAAATAACATATTCAGCACGTAAAATTATTCAATTCAGCTCATGGATATCCTATTCAGCGCATGAATATCCTATTCAGCGCATGAATATCCTATTCAGCGCGTGAAATATTAGATTCAGCGCGTTAAATATTATATTCAACTAGTGAAATATTACATTCAGCGTGCAAAATATTAAATTCAGCGCATGGATATCCTATTCAGCTCTTAAATATCCTATTCAGCTCATGAATATCCTATTCAGAACTTGAAATTTAAGATTCAGCGCGTTAAATATTATATTCAATTAGTAAAATATTACATTCAGCGTGCAAAATATTAAATTTAGCGCATGGATATCCTATTCAACGCGTGAATATCCTATTCAGAGCTTGAATATCCTATTCAGCAAGTGAAATATTACATTCAGCGCGTTAAATATTATATTATATCCTATTCAGCGCATGAATATCCTATTCAGCGCGTGAATATCCTATTCAGCGAGTGAAATATTACATTTAGCGCGTTAAATATTATATTCAGCTGGCAAAATATTAAATTCAGCGCATGGATATCCTATTCAGAGCTTGAATATCATATTCAGGGAGTGAAATATTACATTCAGCGCGTTAAATATTATATTATATCCTATTCAGCGCAGGGATATCCTATTCAACGCGTGAATATCCTATTCAGCGAGTGAAATATTACATTCAGCGCGTTAAATATTATATTATATCCTATTCAGCGCATGGATATCCTATTCAGCGCGTGAATATCCTATTCAGCGAGTAAAATATTACATTCAGCGCGTTAAATATTATATTCAACTAATAAAATATTTTATTCAGCGCATAAAAAATTCCATCAGACAATGTTTTCCCAAGGATTTTGTTCAACAACTTGGAAATATTCCTTCTAAGCACAAGTTTCCATTATCAAGAGATCACTGTGTATCGGCATCCGTTATCGGAGACACAAAATGCCGCATTGTCCGTCCCTGCCGTTCGTCATGTGTTTGTCTTTGTGGACACGCTATTTGCTATTTGCCTAATGCGTGAATATTTGCATTTGTTTGAGTCGGACTGGGTGTGTGTGTGTGTGTGTGTTTTGAGTGTGTGTTGGGTGTGCATGAGTGGGTGGGTGTTGTTTTGTTGTTGCAATGACAAAATACAACACAAACAATACACAAAACGAAATAATCAGCAAAAAATAAATAAAACAAAATACAGAAACAAACTAAACTAATCACTAAACGAGGCGAAGGGGGGAAAAACTAGGGGGAGGCTGGGAAGGATCATGATATAAAGCTATGAGTAGATCTGTTATCTGTTCTGGGGTTTTTAAGGCCAACGTTTCCCCTTTTTATTTAGCAAAATGTATAAAGCTGACACGGCTACAGATCGTATTAAATAAAGGCTCTAAAATGAATTTTGTAGGAGTATGACAAGTTTCCGCTGAATTTGAATATATTCAGCACATGTCGAAATTTGATTATCTTTGGGATTTACTCTGATCTTTAAGAAGAGAAAAATCTTGAAGTTTAAGCTACTTTTAAAACTATTTTAAGATCTTGAAGCATTAGTCTCAAATTTACATATATCTTAGCAATAGCTAACTCTAAGCTGAAGAATATCTTCAAATAAAATATTATCAATCAAGTCCACAGCTTTATATTCTTTTTTTAGATACTTTTTCTATCGTAAAATAAGGTTTTCCAACTAGATTCTAGAATAATATTCCAGACTTCCCCCTTAGATGACTCGATGACTGTCACAAAACGCATGAAATGATTTTTTTTATATTTTACAGGACGAAGGAGAGGACAATTTGTGAAAAAAAGGGTGAGTAGAGTTATACCAAGGACCCAGCATACAGGATATAATACTTAATCATAATGAGGGAAGAGACTCAGAACCGTGGAGAGATCAGCCACCAATCGAACATACGAACATACATAACTTAAAGAGTAAAATCTCGAATGTTTCAGGATGTTTCGGTTTCGGTTTCGGTTTTGGTTCGCCTTGGATTCCCCCGAAAGGAGAGCCAAGGACTTTTTCAAATCAAAGACTGGGAATTAAGAGAGAATAGAAAAAGAAAAACTCACTCCGTATCGGCTGTACGTAGGTGAATCATAGCTGGAGCCGGTCAGATACGACGAAGAGCTGGTCGTGCGGTAGGCGGACGCTGCGGAGCCGGAACCACCGCTCAGATACGACGACGACGATGTGGATCCTACGCTGCTCCTCTGCAGACTGCTGCGCGGCACATACGATGATCCTGAGGTTGAATGGCTTGCCGAGTACGTTGAATAGGAGCTGGGGTAATAGCTGCTACCGTAGCCGGACGTGGACGTGGAGGAGGAGGAGGAGCCACCGGACGTGGGCAGCCACTTGGAGAGGCTGCTGCCGCGATCGTAGCTGCCCGAGTACCGCGAATATCCGTTCGTGGTGGCCCCGACACTGGACCGATCCACCGCGCTACCGCTAGTGCCGCTGGTGGCCGAGCCGCTGCCGCCGGATGACGACGACGACGATGTGCCGTATAGACTGCCGCTGCCCGCCGCTGACGTTGACGATCTACGCGGCGCGATTACACGCATATTAGTGGCAGCAGCAGCAGCAGCAGCAGCAGCAGTGACCTAATCCCGGGATCTAATCAGGATGAATGCCCAAGTCGTGGTGTTGTTTATTATGATTATTGCACCTTCTCCCGTTTGGCCTTTCTCGATTCCTTTCCGTTCTACCGCCTCAGTGTTTTGTGTGTTGCTTTCTAGTGAAAAGATATTTGATTACTTTGCACTGCTTGAGTGGAACTCAATTTGTGCTTACCTTGGCTCCTCCTGGTTCTCCTTATTTACATTTATCCTTGCATTATCTTCTAGTTTTAGTTTAATTTTAAACTTAATTGCTGCTTAAGTGCTACATCTAAGACCCGTTCTTGTTCCTGCTGAAGTAGTAGGCAGATATCTGAAAGATAAGGAGAGATTAGGATTAATGTAGTAAGATTTTAGTAGGGGAAAGTCTTAAAATGATTATTTATTTTTAACGAATTATTTATTTTATTTTTTATTTGAATATAATATTCAATTTGTTTCTTTGCTTTTGTTTTAAATTTATATTCTTATTTTTTTTCAGTGCAAAAATTCAATGATTGAAGGCCATTGGCCTCGCGCAACCGTTATTCAGTGTGTTTACTATTATGTTATTTCGTTTTTGGAGAGTACTCAAGGCTGTCGAGTTGAAGGTCTCCCATTCTCTCCATAGATTTCGGTGGGATGCGAAGGATAACGGTTTTTTCAAGGGGAACTCACTTTGCGTGGAAGTGATTCCAAAACCCCCGCCTCCGCTTATGCTCGATTGATTTTTCACCAATACACACACTCATACATAGTAATCAATTAATTAAGCGATGAAACAACAAGAGGAATTTCAGCTACGTTATTTTTTCTTTTTTTTTTGCTGCTGCATCTCTCTGGCGTTTCGGCCTTCGGGCTGTCCAACGGTTTTTCCCAATTGGAATAATAAACAGTTAGGCGGAGAATAGAAAACCGATCAGCTGCGCGTCACTTGTTTACAATTGCAAAATAACAATAAAAAAAAACAAACAAAAAAAAACTGCAAGCTCGTCATAACAACAATTACGTAGGGCGAGAGGGGCAAAGTGGGGTAGTGGGGGTTGCTGGCAGGCCGCCTTATGCGGTAACACTAAAAATGAAGTTACGGCTGAGCGTGCGTGTGTGTGTGTGTGCCGCCAGGCAGTCTACGTTCCCGTACGAGGAAACCGTTGCTTTTTCCAGCACATGTATGGGTGTTGGTTGATTGGCAAAGGGGCGGGGGGTGGTGGTGCTTAACTATTATAAAACGGGCACACTATCAATCGATCTTTCGTTCATAAAATACTACAACTACAACCCATTCACACGCACACACACACCCACACACACAAAAGCACGCACCAGCAGCACACACCAGCGTAACCATGGGCAGCACACCACACACACCACACACGCACTTGCAATTGCCTTTTCGAACAACAATAAATGAAATTCTTCAAGTTCACACACAGACACCAGTGCACCTGAACTTTTCCACGGTTACCACGTTTCTATCGCTTTCTTTGGATAAAAAATTTATAGATATGTATCTTTTCACTGCCACAGCGGAACGTCAAAAATCGAAATAATTATGATAAAAGCAACAACAAAATATAAAACGAAACGAAATGAATTCTATTTATAAAGGCGCACCACACACACAAACATACGCGCGAAAATATTGTGTGTTGGTTTGACAGTGAAATGAGAATGAGAGGGGAGCGGTGTGGAGGCGGGGGAGTAAGGGATGGCAGTAGTAAAATCTGCGATGAGCAGATGCGTGCAGGCGAGATAGCAGTATTGGCGACACAGTCACACACACACACATACCGCGGGCACACGGCCACGAGCTCTCTCTCACACACACACAGTCAGCCAGACGGCAGGCAACGTACGAATTACGCAAAGTGAAATATCTTTCTCAAAATGGAAAGTGGAAAAGTGATTAAAAAAAAAAGATTATACCAAAATAGGAGCGAGTGAGAGCGCGAGTATGGGAGCACAGGGAGAGGAGAGCGGGCGATTGGGGAAAATCTGACCGCAAAACGAACATCACGAGGAGAACGAGGTCGCGCGGCCGCAAAAAAGTTGAGTGTCCCCTTGGCCTAACGAAATATTCCAACGCGAGCCTGTCGCCCCACTCGTTTTACATCGAAAAAACTATTATTTTTGTCTGATTTTAAGCAATTTTCAGCACAGCACAGAACTCACTTTATAATCGGATTTTTTTTATTTTGGCCGGTGTGACCGCGCGGCGCAAGTGTCAGGACGACAAAAACAAAATACCCAACACACTTTTCTGCTGCCTATCGATACTTGTCGATAGATGTTTGGTATTTTCTTCGACCCATTCTTATATTTCGACGGTCGTTTTACAGCCACACTGTCAGTGCAAATTCGTGAGGAAGAGTTGTCGGGTATTTTTAAAAATATCGTATTGATGTTATATTTGTAATCAAAATAATAAATAAAATATTACTTACAAATGTAAAGATATTTGATATTTCCTTATTATTTTTTTAGCAATTGGCAGGGCTTGTTATTCGTCTGTACAAAAAATATCTAATAAAAATATCGCAATTTCGATATTTAATATCATCTGCAGAAAATAATATCGATATATTGATATATTATAAACAACCCTATCTGTCAGTGAAAATTCTTGAGGAAGAACCTCCATTGAAAATTCGTGAAACAACAATTTCGTTCCGCAGCGCCGACCAAACCGTCTTGCCGCACAGCTACGCGAATCGCGTATATCACAAAAGCAAGTCCTGTCAATTGTCTTGCCGACCAGCAGTAGCAGCAGTTGGAAATCTCGTTTTTGGCCGCCGCAACTGCAATTGTCGCGTCGCATTACGTTTCCAGTGTTGCCACCAACTTTTCCGGGTTGAGGCCGCCGCCGCCGCCGCCGCCGGGAACACTTTGGTAGCCAAGCCGAACCGGACGCGTTGAGGCCGGGTTGGACCTGGACCTTGCTATATTTCGAGCTCCATTTGCCCAACTGGAGGATACACACTACCGTCTCGCGTATATTATTTAGCAGGAAAACGGCCAGGCTGGCAACACTGCGAGGGGAACAAAATGAAGTGACAGAGAGCGAAAAAAAGCTAAAAAGAAAAACCGAAGAAGAAAATCCGCAGAATAGTGAGGTGGAAAAGTGCAAATGCAAGGCGCTAGCGAAGATCTCTGTTACCACCCGTTCCATGAGGCGCAGCAGATAGGCCTGAGGTTGAGTTTTCCGCTGTTCTGAGTGGTCGTCGTCGTCATTATCAATCATTATCATCACCACCGTCATTATTATCATCATCATCGGTCATTGTCATTAGCCAGCCGTCGTAAGCCAGCGCCATCCAGCCTTGAGGTGACTCTGCCGCATTAGCTTCCTCTCGATCTCGATCTCTTGGAATTCCATCACACCGCACAACACACACACACAGTTCAGGTGAGTTTTTCCGTGGTTCTTCGAAGCTTCTCTGTATCTTTAACCCCTGCTTTCGCTCTCCTGCAGCCATGTCATCGACCGCCGGCAAGCGCAAGGAGATCTACAAATATCTCGCACCATGGCCGCTGTACTCCATGAACTGGAGCGTCCGGCCGGACAAGCGTTTCCGGCTCGCCCTGGGCAGCTTCATCGAGGAGTACAACAACAAGGTGCAGATCATCAGCCTGGACGAGGACACCAGCGAATTTAGTGCCAAGAGGTAGGGAATCTTATTCTATTCCCATCTTTACCTATACCTTTTTGTTTCTCTCTCCCTCGTAGCACCTTTGACCATCCATATCCAACGACCAAGATCATGTGGATACCCGACTCGAAGGGCGTCTATCCCGACCTGCTGGCCACCAGCGGCGATTATCTGCGTGTGTGGCGTGCCGGCGAGCCGGACACACGGCTGGAGTGTGTGCTGAATAACAATAAGAACAGTGACTTTTGTGCACCGCTCACCTCCTTCGATTGGAACGAGGTGGATCCGAATCTGGTGGGCACTTCCTCGATCGATACCACCTGCACCATATGGGGCCTGGAGACGGGGCAGCCGCATGCCCGGGTCTATGTGGCGGGGCATGTGAAGACACAGCTGATAGCCCATGACAAGGAGGTGTACGACATAGCCTTCTCGCGGGCCGGCGGCGGCCGGGACATGTTCGCCTCGGTGGGGGCCGATGGATCGGTGCGCATGTTTGATTTGCGTCACTTGGAGCACTCGACCATTATATATGAGGTGAATACCGTTGAAAGGAAGAGCTTAATCAACATGTTTTTATATTCTTTATATTGTATTTAGGATCCTGCACACACGGCGCTGCTACGGTTGGCCTGGAACAAACAGGATCCCAACTATTTAGCCACTGTTGCCATGGACTCGTGCGAAGTTATTATTTTAGATGTTCGTGTTCCTTGTACACCCGTTGCAAGACTGAGCAATCACAGAGCGTGCGTCAACGGTATTGCGTGGGCGCCGCATAGGTGAGTGTCTATAGTAACCCCCTATAGTAATCCCTTTCGATAACTCGTAATTGTCTCAATAGTTCCTGTCACATATGCACTGCCGGTGATGATCACCAAGCACTGATCTGGGATATACAACAAATGCCACGCGCAATCGAGGATCCAATTTTAGCGTATACAGCTGCCGAGGGCGAAGTCAATCAGATCCAATGGGGCGCCACACAGCCCGACTGGATAGCCATTTGCTACAACAAAGCATGCGAGATCCTCAGGGTTTAAGAGAGAGTCAATTTTTATTTATTTATATATTATATATATGTTTAGTTTCTTCCCCGCCCCTCTGTGTCGGCTGAGCAACGCACACAGAACCCACACACACCACACACCACACACACACACCTCTTTGCTGTTAGTTATCCTCCTTTTTTTTTCGTAGGAAAAGTTGAGCTTGAGTTTCAGTTTCATTGTGTCTTGTGGGAAGAAGGGAGGATTAGGGAGGAGGACCACGAGGCAGGTGCAGGCGAGGGAGCATGTATTTTAGAGACATCTTAGCTTAGCACACACCACACACAAGTATATTATATATATATAAGTCTAAAGGTATAACCAAACTATGTATTTCTATAATTATGCATGTAGTTTATTTCACACACTGACAAGAAACAAAACAAAAACAAGGAAGAGAAGAGAATAGAAGATAACAAACCCAGCAGAATCGATTTGAGGCGCTCCTTTAATTTATTTTAAAGAAAAACAGATTTCAGAAACAATGATCCTACCTCGTTTTTTGTAACCATTTTTTATGTCTGGCACAGAGACGGTGAGTTAGAGAGAGGGGAGAGAGGGAGAGGGGCAAAAGGCAAGGCTTTTTCGAAATATTTTTCACTTTTTTTTCTATTGAGAACCAAAAAGGAAACGAACAGAAAACAGAAAACTGAAAACCAACCAACAAAAAACAAAAGGAAGACAGTAGACGGAGGGCAGTAGAAACAGAAGCAAAACCATGGACTTAAGCGAATGCAAAACAAAAAAAAGGAAACAAGAAATAAATTAAATAAATAAGAAAACATAAAAAAAGGACAAAAAATACTTGCAAAAAAAATAAAATAAAACCGAATAAAAAGCACACATAAGACAACAAGAAAACCACAGCTAACAACACAATACTATTTAAAAATAACAAAAACTACAAACAAAAGCAAAATACCGAAATATATGAGCGAGAGAGAATACAAGATTGTTGCTATATCCATTTAACGAACGAAATATATAAAAACAAAAACAAAAACAAAACAAAATACAAGGCAAAACAGTAACTATGATCATTTCGAGAATAGGACTCTCCCCCCCATTGAATAATCTCCAAGAACAACCAACAAATCAACTCATTTTTTTTATGTATCTTATGTACTTTATAGCAATTTCACCTCATATATATACTATATATATATATATAGATGGATATATATACAGAAACGCGATAGCAATACACCCGATAATCCCCAAAAATGATCATGTATTGTAAATAAAAGCATGAAAACTTTGTAAAACAAAACAAAACAAGAATATATATAAACAATCAGAGGATGAGCTGCAAGAGCATCGATATTTTTTCGATAGTTCATCATGTAAATATCGATAAATAGGTGCCCTTGCAGCTTGGAATCAGAGCAGAGCCGTAAAGAACTTTTGAACAAGACTTAGCCCCTTAATTTTTGTAAAGCCATATTTAAGAGAAAACGAGAATCCGAAACCGAAACCGAACCCTCTTTCAACTCAAAATACTCCCAAGCTAAAAACAAAAAAATAAATTAAATCGAATCGAATCGCGATTAGGGATGGCGGAAAAGAAAGCGAAATATCGTTACTGTATTGATAAATATAGCGAAAACTGATATGTAAATCGATAAGTAAATATTTTAACAGTGCAGTAAATCGATTTCCGGTTTTATATATCAAACCAATATAATCGGAAAAGTGAAATCAATGAGAACACATTTTTCATACGTATCTGTTTCGATTATATGGATATTTTAACATTAAATGCAATATTTTTGTATATTTTAAAATTCGATATATTTGCGAGCAGTCTCGATATGTATATGTACACATCCCTAATCGAAAACGATAACGAATTACAGACGATTAAAAATCATTTTTGATATTTGTACATCGATTTTCATTGATTTTTTGCAATAACATTAAATGGTTTCTTATCGGAAATTAGAAGTAAACGAAAAATTAGTAAATAATTCGATATAGAGGCTCCCCGAACGAACACATTTTCTCCTCCTCTCAGTTTGTGTTTTGTATTTACGTTTACACACAGAGACACACACACAACACACCCCAGCGCATAAATATATAGACATTCTGGCCGGGATTACGATCACAAAAAAAAAACCCAACAAAACAAAACAAACCACTAAACGAAACGAAACAAATCGACGATAAGGGAGAGCGAATGATGGCGCGGAGTAAAAACAAACCAAAACAGACAACAAAAATATTTAAATAAACCATTTTTAAATAAAAACAAATTATTATTATTATTATTAAATCAAATCCGGCAAATCGGCGGGCGGACAAATGTTACTAATATCCACCACACCGCGTAGCTGCTTCTCCTCCTTGGCTGCCTTTTCAGTATCCTTTCCAGCAGGCGTAGCAGCTTGAGGAGCAGGCTTGATCCTGGCCGTTAGCAGCTCGTTGATTTTCAGCTTGCGCAGGATCACCATCAAATGGCCGGTGGTCTGGGAACGCTGCACCGTGGACTCGTCCGGCTTGACCTCCTCGTTGTAGGCTATCTGGAAGACCTTGCCCTTGACGGTCACCCGGGTGTAGTTCGGTTGAACGTCCACATCGATGAGGGAGGTGTCCAGGTGTCTTGAGGAGCAAACACAGGTTAAAATAATAAATTAAAATGCTTTGAATGTACTTTCATCCCACCTGTATACTTCCAGCTGCAGCTGATAGTGATCGGCCTCGTCCAGGAGCTTGAACGGCAGCTTGGCCTGGTTCATGTTGTAGGGCCTGCCGTCGGGGGCAAAGAAGTGACGCTCTCGCCGCGGCGGATCCAGCGACGACTTGGTCTCATGTCGCTCCCTGCCCAGCCTGTGCTGGCGGGCAATCTCGGTGCGAATCTCCGGGCAATGCTCGCTCTTGGCCTGCCAGAAAGCCTTGATGCGCTCCTCTTCGTCCTCGATGCCGGCACACTGTTCCGCCAAAGCAGCCTGCTGCTCGGCCACCCGGATGCGTTGCTCGTCCCGTTCGATGCACTGAACCGCCTGCTTTTGCACAATTATAGCCCGATTCTTGGCCAACTCTCGGATGGCCTTCAAGCGTTCCGATGGCGTAATCTCCACACAATCCAGGCTCGTCAGCTGCGGCAGCGTGGCCACCACATAGTCCCTGTAATGGGGATAATCCACACAGGGATTCCCGATGAGCAGCAGCTCGCGAAGATTGTGATTGCCACGCAGCGACTCCAAGCTGGTCAGTTCGCCGATGAAGTTCAGGGTGAGATCCAGCTTGTTGAGCGACTCACAGCCCTCGAGATTCTCCACGCGTTCAATGTTGTTAATGGCCGCATTGAGGTACTCCAGGCGCTTCAGCTTGTGCAGATTCTCGAGGCGAGCTATCAGATTGGACTGGAGCAGCAGGATCTTTAGGTCGCGACACCAGTTCTGGATGTGCTCGATGACCTCGATGTCCTCCTGGTGCAGCGATATCTCCTCCAGGGTGCTGATGAGCCGCTCATTGTGCTCCGATTTCTTGCGCACCAGCTCCTCGGTAACTATTATATGATATAAATATCACTTTAAAATTAAAATTAACATTTTATTTGATTTTATTCCTACTTCGCACCATGATGATACGACCAGAGAGTGTGTTTTCCAAAACTCGAATGGAAAATAAAGGAAAAAACAGGGGAAAAGTAAAATTAAAAGCCGCCTGCGTTGCTAGGGAACGGGAGTTGCTCTTTAATTGTTATTTTATTATGATTTTTGTAGAGAAACCTGGGTGAAATAGTTATTTTTATAGACAAAAAATTATTATTGTAGTTTAAAAATTATAAAACATTTTAGTTTCTCTTTAAAAATAATTGATTATAATTTTGTTTTATTAGAAAAACAAATTAAAACTTTTATAAAGTTTTTTACTATATGAATATATTTTTATTTCATTTTTTTAAATTAAAATAGTTGAAGAAAATTGTAATTTATTTAAATTCGATTAAAATTATCGACGTCTGAGGCGCAGTGCGCATAATGCATATCGATTGTGGCGTCATCGACTTGTTTACGTCTGCTTACAGGAGCGGTTCCCGTTAGCGATCGGTAAAAATTATCAAACTCAAAAATTAGAAAATTTTATATATTATGTATAACTTAAATTGTAACTAATTTTATTTATTTATAAATATTAAATAGAAATTAGAACTGTAAAATTTATATATTTATATTTATGAATATCAATATTTATCAATATCAATATTTATTTATTTATTTATTTATAAATATCAATATTTATCAATATATAAAATTGTATTATTTTTAATAGACAATTTCGTATCGATAAAGATGTATAACATTAATTTTACAATTTTATTTGTCTTTTGTATAAATGTTTTAATACTTAAAAACTATATTAAAGTTTCTTAATCTTTTATAATATAGATATTTAGTTATTACAAAATGTTAAAGACTTAAATATTTAGATTTAAAATTAGAAAGAGCTTTTATATTGTATTTTAATGGATATAATTTTTATAGAAAAGATTCAGCACTGCTTTATTCTGCCAAAAGATTGTCAGGCTGAGCCCTGACTTAAAGCTTAAATAAGACTAAAGAAAACCCAGCTCACCATCAAGAAAATCAACAATAAAACGTATGTAGATAAAGATTCCCAGAGATATATCTGATATAGTATACGCAATCTATTCCAGAGCGGACAATCAACTAATTGGAACGATAATAGAAGCCACTTAGAAGCCGCTTTTCGAGATAAGAGAATGGATGCGCCTTCCGGGTGTGTGTGCGCCTCTGCCTCTGCTCCCACCTCCACGAGCCGGCATTTCGCCCCTGACCGACCGAACGAGAGCGTGAGCGAGGAATAGCGAGAGATATCTAATCAGTTGAATTAGAATTAAGCGGCTGGAACAGGTCTAGCGAATTAATTGCGTCGCGTTTAGGAGTCAGTCACCAGACGGCGGCCAGACGAAGCACACGCGACACACATTTGGAAAAACCAGTATATAATATCTCTCGATCGCGATGGGAATCGATGGGGATAAGGACGGGTTCGTTGGCGATATCTTGCGGCCCCTTAGCGATAGCGAAGTGGACCAGCTGCTCGATCTGTACAAGGCCAAGTTTGGCCCGAGGAACTTTTACTATTTGCTGATGTACAACCAGCGCAAGTGGGACCGGCAGCTGGACGAGGCGCAGATATCGCGCTCTGATCCCGCTTACATATCCCTGCGCAAACAGTTCTTCACCCATCGCAGCGGCGACTTCCGCAAGTGGGGCACCTATGTCAGCCTGCATCGCGACATTGTCCAGAGCGTTTCGTTCTTCAGCTGGCAACCGGATGGCGCTCCCGAGTTGTGGCAGTGTCTGGAGCAAACCAAACGCATCGAATGGACGCAGGGCGCCCTCCTGACCAATGTGGATCTTGGTTTTTGTGATCGCATCAAGGAGCTGGCTGTTCAGCGTGGTGCCACTGGCATGCAGCCGCGTCAGTGCTACGGCATGGTTCTGCCACATCAGGCGGCACTCGAGGTGGAGGTGCCGGAGTTGCTCTCAGAGTTCGATATACGACGACTGAGGGACGAGGATGCGGCCATGGTGCACGCCATTTGGCCGAACAAAGGCGAAGGCTCGCTGGCCTATCTCAGGGCACTGATACGCTTCAACAGGACGCTGGGCATTTGTCGAAGCGATACGGGGGAGCTGATAGCCTGGATCTTTCAGAATGACTACTCAGGACTGGGGTGAGTGTTGGGGTTAGCTCTAGGGAGAGAGATCTCTTAACTAATACGGATATTTATATCTTTTCCTACCCCCAGCATGCTGCAAGTCCTGCCCAAGGCGGAGCGACGTGGACTGGGCGGTCTGCTGGCCGCTGCCATGACACGCCGGATAGCCAGGGGCGAACCGGATCTCACACTAACCGCTTGGATACTGGTCACCAACTGGCGATCGGAGGCCTTGCTCAAGCGGATTGGCTACCAGAAGGAGCTGGTCAACGAGTGGATACAGCTGTTGTAGAAGGCCTGGGAGGGGGTTGGGTTAGGGAATTTAGCTGCAGTTTAGCTCGGTTCGGTTAGATCAGGGTCTAGGAAAGGCAGAAAGTATATATATCTTTGATATTGTATGAATATTTCACCCTAAAGTCGATATGTAAATAAAATATATAAGTACTACATTGAAATTCTGTTGGTTTTCTTATAGAAAAATAAATGTAATCACATTTAATCGATATTTTATCGCTTAAATCAATTAATTTAAAGTTAAAGTTAATATATATCTTTGATATTGTAAGAATATTTCACCCAAAATTTAATTCAAATAAAATATGTGAGTGATACATTAAAATTCTTTTACATTTCTTAGAAAAAAATAAATGAAATCACATTTAAACGATATTTTTTCGATTAAATCGATTAATTTAAAGTTAAAGGCCATCCTTTACGATCAATTACGATATATAAATTTCAATATTTAGTGATGAAATTGTATATATTCCAATATCTTAAAGTTTAAAGCCATTCTTTGCTCAAAGTTCAATATATTTAAGGTTTGTTTTCAATATATTTTTATAACATATTCCACTTTATCAACCCCCCGTAGTAACAACACAAAGAACAACGTTTGCATTTGCTATCTGTGCCTATGTACATGGTCAACAATTTTATTTTGAATACACTTTTCGGCTTAATCGAAATTCAAAAACAAATTCGAAACTATCGGGGTGAGGGGACTGTGTTGTAAGGGATGGGTGAAGGGGAAGGGGGATATGGAAATCGGGCGGACACACAAACTACTTATTTACACACACTCACACGCGCCTATCTATCTCTACTATTTGCATTTTGGGCCAACTGAAGAGGCACAACAAGCGGCACGACTTGCCAGTTGTCTGATTTTCTTTAAAATCGTTTCGCCGATCATCGATCGTTTTGCTTAGCACCTTTTTTTTTTCTTCGAAATTAACTTAAAAACGTATTCGTATTTCTCTAAATTCAATTTAAATTACAAAGTTTGGGGTAAGGGAAATGCAAATCAAACTAACTACAGGTCCAACTTAAAGGTAAACAGGGGAAAAAACTTGTCCAGTTGGATTTCACTTAATATTATCATTAATATTGCCTTTTAGAGTTGTGCCTCTTTAGTTTAGCTTTGTGTATATAATACATAGAGCTTGTGGGAAATCAGTTGATGTTCCTACAGATAAGCTGATAGGAAAGAATCGCTATTTGCAAGCTAAACAAATTCATATGTACACGTTACATACATTCCAGAGAGAGAAACGAAAGATAGACAGAGAATAGGACAACACAGAGAGATAGATAAAGGAATCCAGAGAGAGAGTCGCGGGGGATATACGTCATTCACTAAACTACAAACTACACAAACAGCAGCCGCGTGGCAGTCGTGCCGCTTGGCATTCCGCTGCCATTCGCCAGCAAACTATTGCCCGGCGTCATTGTCGTGGCCCGATGCAGGCCATTGGATAGCTTCCCATTGACCGAGCCCCGGTAATAGGGATCCGCATGCTGCTCCAGCGGCTGGTACTTGATGTGCGAGCTCTGCGAGAGCGGCAAGGTGGGTGCCTCGCGTCCCTTGGTTATTTGCTTAGCGCGATTGTAGCACAGAACACCGACAATGGCCAGCGTCATGCCCAGGCAGTTGATCCACGTCACGGGGTTGCCCAGAATGAGCAGCGATACGGCAATGACGAAGATGCGCTTCGAGGCACTGGCCACCGCATACGTGAGCGGTGTGACCAGCGAGAGGACACTGAAGGCAATGATGTTCTGCAGCCAGTTGAGCACGCCGTCAGCAAAGAGCAGGGCAATCACTCGATAGTCCAGGTTTTTCTACAAAAAAATGCAACATTTTTAATAGAATTTATAAAATATTTGTACAGTTTCATTGGTATTTGCGATATCTTTTGGATCTTATTCAATTCTTTACATTTTAAAGCAACAAAAGCAAGGTAATAACCAGCTTTAAGGGAGAAAAGTCAGAGAAATATGTTGGTTTGCTTATTAACCAGTTTTTTTCGTGGGTATTTTCCCTAATAAAGAAATACAGAAGTTGATAAACTATAAACTTTCGAATTAACAAAAGGGAAACAGGAAATTCTATGTGGAATTAGAACTAAGCACAGAAAACTATGAAAACATAGATTTGTTATCAAAATAATCAAAATGAAAGTTGCAAACATTAAGATAAGATTGCTAAACAGTGATCTCCGCTCCACTTCGCTCTACTCACAATGGCATTGTGGCGAAAGACAGCAAAGCTGTCCATATACAGCCAGAGGGGCAGGAAGATGAACAGCGACAGCTTTCCGAGCAGATGCAGCAGCCGCAAGTGATGAATGTTGGTGTCCTTGAGGACCTGAGAATGCAAAGATGCGAAGATTAACTTTAAAGTCGAGCTTAAAGTTAAAAAAGGCGACTCTACCTTCTTGGAGAAAATGTTCTGCATGGAGAAGCCCATCGTGGAGATGAGGGCACTGATCAGGCCCATCATATCGAAGGAGATCTCCGTGACGGTGGCAATGCCCACGCCCGTTATGATGGGCAGCAGGCTCAGGTACACGAGCGTTGGCTGCTTTTCGCCGAAAAAGAGGCGCGTAAGGACGACAGTGAATAGTGGCATTGTGGCTTTAACTGGAAGGTGGAAAATTATGGTTTAATAAAGTGTAAAATTATAAATATTGCTGCTTAAAGTAAAGATTAATATCTAAAAAGAATTAAATATAAAATTATAAACGTTAAATAATGCTCCAATATTATATTTTATCATTTTAATAATTTCTGAGGAACAAATCTAAATTAATTACAGTTTATTCACCATCTTGACAACATTATTTACCCTTTAAATATAACGTATTGTCAATTAATTTATTATGAATAATTTAATTCATATTTTTACACTATCAGAATGAAGAAAACTCCACTTTAACAACATTAACATGCAAGCCAAGCCGCACGGAGCAGCGAAAGAGTATCTAATCTCAAGTATCCACATAGATAGCGAGCATATCACTACTGCTGACGTGTTGGGGTAGTACACTTTGGCGGGCAACTTCACCTGCCACAACTCACCTGTGTGCGCATACGAAACGGGCACCTTCCACAGCGAAATATGCGAGGTGACCGAGGCCAGCAGCTTGCCCACCGCCAGGGGCACAATCAGCCGGTAGTAGTAGGGACGCGGTATCTCCTGGTACTTCCGGATGCGCCACAGATTGAAGAACGGGCCGCTATACAGCGTTATGCTACACAACTGCACCAGCGTCACGGTCATCGGGAAGGGGAACTCGTTCAGCACCATCTTACCGATGACATTGTTGCTGGAGGAGATCACGTACCAGAACAGGCACATCAGCAGCACGACGGCTACGTGCCGCGATCCCGTCCGCTTGCCGCCCAGCATTATTCTGTCTTGTCCGTGGGAAACACGGAATCACGGCCCTTGCCTTGCTCTCGTGGCGGCCCTCAAGTCCCCCGTTGCCGATTCGGCCGCAAATCGAAGCGGTGGCAAGTGCGGGGCCTAGTAGCTGGCTGGCTGGTGGCCTGATCTGCGGGTTTGCTACGCTTCCGGGCGCTCGGCGGCTATTGCATTGCGCTTGATTTTGGATTTAAATAAAAAACGTCGGCTGTTTGTTTTCGACGTGGGTTGTTGATAATATATCAATATATCGATATTTTTCTAAAGACGATGTATTTATATCGCGATTTTTTTGGTTGCCCAAATATTCGATATTTTTTGTCATGGCGAAGAACAACCCTAATTCTAGTCAAATATCGATGCATCGCTTAACATCGATATCAAGAAAAACCTCGGAAAACATCGCAAAGAAACAACATCGATGCGCGCCACAATACAAAATCGTTAATAAGTGAAAGGTTTTGAATCTGTTTTATGTGGCTAGATTAACTCGGCTATTAATGCAGATTTTAAATACATGTATCTGTGTTATAGAATCGGAAATGAGTATATCACTCAAATTTACAAAAAATTAAATATTGCGTTTTGAATGCAGAAAGAAAAGAGAAGAAGAAAAAACCAAACCAATGACGGCAAGAGTTGTTTATGTTATTTGAAAGCAGCTTCGCCTGCTGTGGCTACGTGGCCGGATGTGGATTGTTGACATTGGAGTTAGAGGCAGATGGATACAAATAGAGAGACAGATTGATAGAGCGAGATGACAGCAGAGGATGACAGAGAGGCAGAGATACATCCAGAGAGAGAGGGAAGAAAATATAGCTAGAGTGAGATGAAGATAGAGTGAAATATAGGGTAACACAATAAGACATAATTAGGTAAATAGAAGGAGATGGAGATATGGAAAATATATAGGCGATCCCACGCTCAAGAAATGTAAAGCCACGTCAGCCACACGCAGCCGCAGCCGGCGAAGCCGCTCTCAAATAACATAAACAATTCTTGCAATCTCTGAGCGTCGCTCTTTGAAGGACACTCTCATTCTCAAATTTTTGGGACACGTCATCGCTCCCACACTTTTGTAAACAATGAACTGCACAAGTAAGATTTCCGTAACATAAATAAAGTCTTAAGCTGAGATCCATCGGAATATACCTTTCTACCTTTCTCTATCCATTTCTCTCTCCCTGTCTCTTTCTGTCTCTATAGCTCCCATTCTAACTCTTGCCTTCGCGCTCTCTCTCTCACTCTCGCGATCTATCTCGCTCTCCCCCGCAGCTATAATAGGGGTGGCTCGCCGCTGCAGCCTCAGTCTGTCTCTCTCTCTCTCAAGCTGCCGCTCTCTATCCCTCTCATACACTTATAAGCAGAGGCGGCTGCTGCGGCGGCCTGAGTCTGTCTCGCTCGCGCTCTCTCTATGTTTGTCCCTCTCCAATCATCTCTCGCAGCTATAAATAGAGGCGCGACTCGCCGCGCAGCCTCAGTAAGCTCGCGACATTCAAATCGTTCGCGCCACCGCCACGTCAGTGTTAGTAACCGCGTGCTTATCATCGGCCACGTCAGTGTTAGTAATCGCGTGTTTATCATCGTCCGATAGCAATCGCGTGTTAATAATCGGGTGTCAATAATCGAGTGTTAATAATCGCGTGTCAATAATCGTGTACTGATAATCGCGTGTGCAAAACTGTGATAATAACCTCTGCACTCGGAGAAACTTAATCATCGATAAGTCTCGATCAAGTCTGCGATATGGCGATGAAATGTAATCGAGTGTCCTCTAAATGCGGGTAAGTCCGAACCAAACTATTATTCTATATCCTATATATATCAGCGAAAAAGGAATTTATTTATTTACATAGGGCTAGTTTGTTAATTAAGAGCAATAGCTGCTGTGACCTGTTGGGTGGTTACAAATTTACTGGTTGACCTTTTGGACAGCATATTGGTTATGAGATCGTTTTCGTGGAGGAAGCAGAGGATTCTGTTTTAGTTGCTGTTGGGTTGGCTGGGATTTGAGGATTCGGTTTTCGTGGAAATTTTCTTGGTTTTGGTTGGGATTTTGTTTGGATTTGGTTGGGATTTTGGATTTGAATTAAGCATAAATTTCGATAGTCTTGTAAGCAGTTATTAATTTGAACTTCGGCTTGCCGAAGTTAGCATCATTCCTTGTTTTTTTTTAAGCTCATGTTATTTATTTTATTGATTTAATTTGTTGACGTTATTGAATGCAGAAAAGATTCCCCTTGAAAAACCGTTATGTTTAAGCCAAGTTATGATGAAGAAACCATTAAATTTCTTAAGTTAAAAATTTTACCCATTTTTTTCAAAAAACAATAAGGGGTTACATCGTCAAAATTTAGAAAAATGGTCAAAAAATTTCGATGTCAAGTTTTGAATGCAGAAAAATTCTCTTTGAAAAACCAAGAAGAAAAAACAAAACCATACCGAAATCGGTTGAGTTTAAGCCAAGTTATGATCATAAAACCATTAAAGGTCTTTATGACTTCAGATTAAATTATAGTAAACTGCCTGTAACCTATAACAAATATGTGGTAACTCGCCCAGTAAACTATTAAATAGTTCTGTCCAACTAGTTTCTCTCCCATTCTCTTTGGAGCTTCCGATTTGGTTTCTTTTCTTTTTTAATTTATTTCAAATGATATTTTTGATGTTTAATTAACAATGTTTCATTTTTATTTTTCCTTTAAGAAAAAAACACTTAGTTTTTAAGATTCCATGCTGTAAATATTATTATAATTGTTTTCATTTTGGGCGTGTTGTGTTTGTGTGTGTTTTTTTTGCTCCTTGCTCTCCTTGTCCTGAGCCTCTCTCTCTCTCTCTCTACTTCCCTATCTCCCTCTCTCTCTCATTTTGAAGGAGCCTTTGCGGAGCGTGTGTTGTGTGTGTGTGTGTGTTGGCTTTCAATTAAATAATGCTTTTTGAAATGTTATTTGTTGTTTAATGTACCGAAACAATTCACATTTTATTATTAATATTATCATAATATATGGTTTTTCCTTTTATTTGCTACAGCTGACATCAAGTACATTTTGCTTATGAGTTTTGCTTGGTTTTCTTTTTTTTTTTTTTATTTCCACATTTCTATTTCCATTTATTTTTAGGTTTTTCTTCTGTATTTCTAGTTAAACATTTAAATACGAGTTCTTCTTTCTGTCTGTCCCCATGCCTGTGAAGAGACAGCGTACATGCGTGTGTCCGTGTGTGTGTTCGTGTAGTATAAATCTATATACCCTTCCGATGCTTTGCAAACTATATAGAAAAAAGAAACCACAAATTGAGAACAAGTAGTTACTATTCCAGCTACAGAGGAGTTCTTCCCACGAGAGAGTTTTTACAAGTCTATGTAGGAGGGTAGGATAGGTGTGTCTTGTCGTCACATATTTTTCATAAAAAACTTGATTGATTGATTTTTGCTGCTGACCTTTTTCTTTATCTTTTTCTTTCTTTTTTTTTTGGTAGATATATACTTTATTCCTTGACATATATCCAGGCATATAACTCGCCAATGATCCAACACAAATTGCTTATATAAATTCATTATAATCGTACAATATATAAATATATATATAGCGTGTGTGTGGGGATGAAAGTAAATGCAAAATGCCAAACGAAAACATTAAATGAATGGTATTATATACATATATACTATATATCGTATATAATATATAAATATATCATATACAATATATATTATATATATATAATCGATCTGGGCTTGAGAGGGATAGTTGGAAGGAGGGTGAAGCAGCTGTTCTTTGAATGTTCTTAGAGAGCGTCGCCCTGGCAGAGCATTTTCTTTTTTGTTTTGGGTTTTTCTTTAATATTTTTGAAGCTTTTTCTTTGATTGGTTTTAGTTGTTTGCATTTTTTTCATTTATTTTGCAACTTGCTCAGTTTTTTTTTCTTTTTATCTAATACATTTTTTGTTTTATTGGTTTTTTTTCCTCTTTCTTAATAATGTAAACAAAAAAAAATGTAAAAAATAGCAAATACAGTAAACAAAATATATATTTATAAAACTCAAGTTTATTCGATGTCGAAAAAGGAAATATATATATATTAAAAAATACTTTATCGCAATTTCGTCCAAATTTTCCAACTTTATCGAAATGCATCTTCAAAGCGACTCAGATGGATATATATATATTTAGGTCGTACATCACTTTTTTTTTTTAACGTAAGAGATAATGCAAAAATGAAAAGTCGAAAGTCGAACGAAAATAAAAATGATACAGAAAATCGGAGCTTTGATTTGAAATTGGGGTTTTTACCTCTTGCGAATATATATATATTAATTTCTTAGCTTTTGTTGTTTGTCTTTTTCTTTATCTTATTTTTTTCTTTGCTGTTTTTATGGTGCAGCGTTTACATGATGTTTTTTTTTTTAATGCCCCTGCTGCTTGCCTTTCGTTGTTGCTTGCTTGCTTGCTGTTGCTGCTGCTGCTGTTGTTGTAGATTGATGATGTTGCATGTTGCTGCTGCTACTGCATGTTGTTAGATGTTGTTGTCGTTGGTGTTATGGTGTTTATGGCATTCAGAGAAAGAACTTGCCCAGCAGAAGGCTCAAAATGGCCGCAGCAATGGCAATTGCAATGTAAAAGACTGGAATCTGCTTCTCAGCCAAAACTGGGGCATAGGGCTCATTAACCTGCTGCTTGGCCGCCGAGCTGCGATAGCGTGTGATTTGATCCTGCAATAAAAACAGAAATTAATATATCTAAACAAGCTATGAGTTTAAACATAAACACAGGTACCCAAGGCAATTATAAACAAAGCCATAATTAAACAGAACTTGTTTTTCATTCACTGAAAGTGCCATTCAAGCTTATTGATAAATATTATTTGATATATGGCGTGTTTTTCAACTGAAAAACAAAAAAAAAACCTCCTCACATTTTCGGGAAGTCGATGTTTGTATTCCCTTGAAGTTTGAATTGGAAAAATTAATTATAACTAACCACAAAAGCTTTAATTTTGATTCAAAAACAAATCAAAGCAACTAAATGTTTACATAGAGAGAAATAGTAACATATATACAAGAATAAAGCGCTCAATATCACAACGTATATAACGTAAAAATTCTAAATAAATATCTTCATATCGATACTGCCCCCGGGGACCTACCTTCAAGTGAAGATTTTCTTTTCGCAGTTCACAGTTGACTTTACGCAGAACCTCAATAGTCGCGGTCATTGATTCCACACTCTCGCCTGCATCTGGCAAATTCGACGGCTGCAAATGTTTTAATAAAATAAAAGAGATTACAAACAAAAGATCAGAAGAGGAGAGAAGCCAAAACTCACCTTGTCCCCGCTGGATACCTTGGGCTTGTTCTCAAACGCTTCGGCACTGGCTGTGCTGGTGTTGATGCCGGCGCTGCCACCGCCGGCGCTACCGCCGCCGGCACTTCCGGCGCCGCCGCCAACGCCGATGTCACCGGCACCGCCGCCGCCACCGCCGCCGCTGGTGTTCTCAGCATTCGCATCGCTGTTGGGCATCTCGAACACGCACTTCAGCTTGGCGTCCATCAGTTGCTCCGGTTCCAGTTCCTTCCACTGCACGCGAAATGGAATTTAAATATGAGACTTAAGTGGATTATATCCTGGCTTACTTACCAATTTATTCAAGTCGGTTAAATCGGCATCCTGGAGTGCCTGGACGCACTGCACCATGAACTTGTGCTTGTTCTTCTCCTGTTGATCGTAGATAAATGGCTGCAGGCAGACTGTAAATGGGTTGTTCATATTAAAGATCGGTATTATATACAGGATATATATCAAATTATACTCACTCTCCACCTGAGTCGAACGATAAGGCATGATCTTGCCAATGTTTGGACGTACGCAGTAGCGCTTCGGGGCGGTTGTCTTGATCTTGAAGACCAAGGGCAGATCCGTATTGTTGCGCAGACTCATGATTGTGACAACGGGCCGATTGAAGGGTCCTGGTAGGGAAAACGATAATAATATAATGAGATAAGGGAAAACTCTATTGGCGGCATTTTCATCAACGAATTCCACCCACTTTCCAGTCCGTACCCAAGTTTTTTATGTCACGTCACGCCCATTGCGTCATTGGGCCGAAAGCAAGTTCAAATTAATTGAATTAAAAACAAAACAAAATCGGCAACTAAGCATAAAGCTAGGAAAATAGAAAAAACTAGGCAAAAATAATGAAGAGCGAAGGAAAAATACCCTTGAAAGGAAGTTATATTAAAGTTTGTAGTGCTTGGAATATAGTTAAAGCTAGTAATTGGAATATTTTAAATGTTTTAGGTCATTAAATGAGATTTTGGGTATAATTTTAATAAAATATTAAAGATTTAATAATCCTTAGCACAGATTTTACGCTGTATTTTAAAGATAACCAAATAGTAAATTTCTCATCAAATGATTACACAATTAACAGTGTTTTAAGTTAGAATATATTAAAAAGAATAGTAAAAAAAAAAAGGAAAAGAATAGTAATAACACTCAAAATATTATTTTAGTGGCATTAAAATAAAGTTTTACAGTATAAAGTATTTACTCAGCATTCAGCTAATTAATATTTATGCATTCATTAATTTTCTAGTAATTGTAGGGTATCCACAACTTCAATGCAATACTTCAAAATTATATATATATATATTTTTTGTGTCCCAATTAGAAATCGATCGTGGCCTCTTTGACAAATCCCCCAAATACTCTCTAGACTTATTTATGGGAGAGTGGCAAAGAGAGTGAGAGTGAAAATGGGAGAGGCAAGAGGAAGAAGCAAAGCAAAACACCGCAAAATAAAGTAACACGAATTCCTGCTTTTGAAATTGCCGCCGTTGTGTAGGTGCGTGTTTTGCGTGCTTGTAGGTGTGTTTGTGTGTATGTGTGTGAGTGAGTGTGCTTCAAGGAAATTTCATTAGACAAAGTCGTCGTCGCGTCATGTATGTGTTTTTGCCTACTACCTCCTCCCCCCCACCGTCCATTGTTCGCCCTAAAACACCCGCACACCCAGGCACCACCCACAATAGTCAACGATCAAACGAAGCGGGGGGTGGTGGTGGTGGGAAAAGAATGGGGCTAAGGCCCACACACACACACAGGCACAAATGCGTTCTTACACAAATATGAAAATATTTGCGCACAGTGGAGTAGAACAAAAACAACTTCACCTGCTCCAATAATTTATAAATTAATTAAAAACTTTAATAGTCAAGTCATCAACATTTTAACAATGAAGATAAAATGTTGTCCAGTTAAACCAATTAATATTAATTTTAAGAAATCATTTTTTAAAGCGTTTTCAATGCATTTCCGCCCACTGTGCAGCTGTCATATTGCATTGTTGTTGCTGTTGCTGCCGCTGCCGCTCCTGCTGCTGTTGCTTTTTGGCCAAAATTCAAAAAGTAAAAGACAAGAAAAAATTAAAATGGCCCATGACAAGTTTTTGCGTATAAAAATAAAATGCTAGCCAAAAACGCAGGGCCAGAGAGCGGGAGGGAGCGGGAGCCTAAGAGAGAGAGAGAGCGCGTAAGCGAGAGGGATAGGCAATCGAGTGCAAGAGAGAAAGAGAGCGACGCCAGCTGCCGGCATTAGAAAACTTGGCCGAGGAGGCGAAGAGGGGGTGATAAGTAAGAAGACCAGACGGCACACGTAGACCTCAAAAAATGTTTAAAACAAAAAAAAAACAGTCATACACAAGAAGAATAACAAAAACAGCGGAAATTATTGATAAGCTGCAAAAGAAAGTAAGCGAGAGAGGACCGAGCCAAAAGAGAGAGGGAGTGAGAGCGCAAGCAGGGAGAACGCGCTGCCTGCCTGCTGCGCGTGTGTGCGTGCGAGCGAACTTTGCAGTTTGCTCCTCGGTCGGTCGGTCGGCCCTTCAAAGCGAATTTGCAACAAATTGGAGGTGAATTCGGCGTTAGTTCTTTGGTCGATATGCGGCGACCTTCCCACCAAAACACACAGAATGCAATAATCTGTCCGTGCACTTACCAACAAAGCGCAATTCATGCTCCGGGTCAATGGTCAGCGGGGCCTCATATGGCCTGTTCATTTTGGCGGCTCTTGAAGCTTCTGCTGCTACTGGGAACTGAATGTTGTTGTTGTTCGTGTTGCGGCGCTGCTCTGCGCTCCTCTTTTTTTTAACGTTGTTAAATTTCCGTTTGTGTTTGTGCGGTTCGTCCTTTTTGATGTTTGGCTGTTAAGGAAATGCACACGGAATTGAATTACACACACACGTTAATATATTTATATCACATATATATATATATATATATTTATACAGGGAGAGAAAAATAAATAGTGAAACATGGAAAGGGCCAGGGACAGGGGCAGGCAGGGACTGTGTGACAGAGACAGTGAGAGAGGAGAGACACGGATGCTTGATTTTTCGCTTACGTTTGCGTTTTTTTCGCCAGTTCTCTTCGTTTAGAACTAAATGCCTGCTGTTGTTTTTATTTCTGCAGCAAAATTTTGGTTGTTTCGTTGGCTTTTTTCTTCTTCGTGTTTCCTCCCCAATTTATTTCGTTTTCACTGCGCGTTTTCCTCGTCCGTTTCACTCACTGTCCGGAATATCGGTAAATTTGATGCGACCACACACACACGCTTGCGAAAACGGACAAAAAAAAATAAAGGAATGGCCGAGAGACTCACACTAACACACGCACGGCGTTTTCTCTTGTCGCGTGCGGTTATTTTGGAAAAAACTACGATCAACGTGCGTTTTTTCACTACCTTCGGCTAGTTTTCCACTCCAGTCTAATCGAATGCTTTTCACGCGCTCGGTCTTCGGGTTTTCCTTTCGTTAATTTTCATAGGCAAATGCAAAGCCACAAATTCTGCTAGAAAAACGCCTGTCAATTTAGAGATGGAACTATCGCAGGTTATCGATGATTTGTGTTAGTCACCATCGATAGCACACATCGTTTGAATCATTTTTAGATATCTATTGCTGCGAATGGGTGGATAGCTTGAGTTTTGCACCACTTAAATAACAACTTTTGTAATACCATTTAATTGTAGAGTAAACCCATTTGAAATATCTGTGTTTTTCATTTCCATTGCTCCTTAAATTTCGATAAAAACTCGCAGTCACTATTTCCGATTGCATGAATACCTGGACTATCGATAAAAACCCCTACATTTATATTTGAAATTTATTATTTAAATTCTTGAGAAATTTTTGTCGTATCCTTTCAAAGGATACAGAGTATAACAAAGTAATGTAGAAAATGCTTTATCGCGACTTCTTCTTGCGGCTAGCATTGAATAAGGCCATTTTCTGGCGCACACCCGGCATCGCTCCCCTCGGCGAACCGCCTACAATCGATGCCAGGCGCTGGCCCAACTCCCGTTTCCTGGGACTGCTATTGCGGCCACGTGTGAAGCCAATGCAGGCGTTCACGTGGCAACCAAAGAGGAATACGTATGCCTCATAGGCGTTATCGCATTTGGCCTGCTCCACAATTTTGGCGAGATCAAAGAAAAGGACGCAATCGGTGCGAGATTCGATGCTTTGGCGGAAGAGCACAGTGGCTTCATGGGCGCTGGCATGCGTCACCCAGCGTATAAAATCGCGCCGATAATTGGAATCCTCGGGCTGCGGCAGGTTGTCGTTGAGGAACTCCTGATAGTTCAAGTAAGCGTTATCAATCCTAACGCGATATTCTATATAACAAAAAAACGAATGTATTGAGAGGAGCAAAGGGACTCTTAGCATCGCTGTAACTTACCAATACTGAGAAGTGCCACACGATTAGTATTCTCCTGCCAGTACTTCACCGCCTCGCCGAGTACATCCACGCGCTCACTGTCGAAACAGTTCATGTCCCAACGCAGGGAATCGATGAGTATTATCACTCGTGTAATCAGCGGTATGTGAGTCTGGCGCCACTTGGGCAGCTGCTGGTGCAGTTTCACATAGTGCATGGCCTGGGCCAAGGCCTCCTCTGCTTTGGTATCGCCGCCGCTCTCCCTGCGCATCTGCAGCATCTGGCGACGACCACAGTCCATGATCTCCAGCTCAACGCCCTTCAGCTGCCTTAGAAATAGCAGGATGCGTCGCAGTACGGCATAGTTCATGCGAAACTCGTAGAGGCCATCGGCACAGGCCTGGAGAAAGTCCCATTGGGCATCCTGGAGCTGTTCCAGGCTATAGGGCAGAGTGTCATCACGCAGGCCCACACGATAGGCATTGGAACGCAGCTTGCTCAGTCCATTCAGGACCAGCGGATGGACGTAGAGGGAGTGTAGGAAGCTAATGGCGTTGCCCTTAAGCAAGGCATCATTGTCGGTTAGCAGCTGGTTGGCCAGGCGCTTCATCTGGTGGCCCGCATGAGTGGCACAGTGCTTGGCCATGTGCCAGAAGTAATCGGAGAAACGGGCATGTGCCATGGCCAGCTTGGCCAATGCCAGCCAGGACTCCTCGGGATCCTCAAAGCAAAATATCAGCAACTGGTGCTCTACGGCGCGGCAGTGTTCATTCAGGTTGTTGAAGAAGCTAATGCGACGCTCCTGGAGATTGGGCGCAGCGAAGGAGAAGGCTTTGGTGATGCCCAACTCGTCGCGAAACTGTAGCAATTTGATCTTGTCCGGCAGGCTGCACTGCGTGTATATGGGCAGCAGAATTAGGTGCAGCAGGTTAGCATATTCCTCCTGCTCCTCACCGTCGTCGTCGCTTTCCTCATCCTCATCCTCCTCCTCCTCCATTTTCTCAACCTTTATGTTCAGCATGGCCTTTTTGGCCTCCTCGACTTGCCCCAAAAACGTCAGTATAATCTTTGCATGCTTCAGCCCGAGCAGCCCAATATGCTTGGCCATTGCCTCCAGGCACTCATCGTTGCCCATGGAAATCGAACGCTGAAGGAGGCACTCCAGGCCCAGCACCAGCTGCTCTTTGGTAACGGGTCCCGAATCGCCATCGAGGAAGGCCAACAGCTCGCCAATGCTCATGCTGTTGAGGATGTCCTCAAAGGACAAGGCCGACTGGCCAAAGGTGAGGAGTTGGGTGCAAACCTCGTGCTTGCAAAGCTCTTCGTAACGTTTCACCACCTTGAGCACAGCCGCTGACTGGTGACAGATGAGCGTCTGATAGTTGTACAGTGTCCAGGGCGATGATATCTCCATCCAATACATAAATATATCCACCGACACTCTCTCCACGATGCGCTGCAAGGCATCCATTAGGATTTTGGCATAGGGCTTGGCATCGTTCCGGGGATCTGACTGAATCGCCGGCTGCTGATGCTCGATATCTGGACTAAGGCAGTTGTAGGTGGTGAAGTAAGCCGGCTTCGCCGGAGGTTCCAAAACCTCTAGGATGACTTCCAGGAGCATCACCATGGCCATGGCAAGGTACACCTTGCGTGGCGTTGGGCGCAGCTCCTTGAGCCGTTCGGCCGAGTCGAGCAAGTGGCGCTGCAGCAGTCTGCCCATCTCGCGGACCATAATCTCTTTCATATCCCCGAAATTGACACGAGCGGCGGCCTTTAAGGTGCCCGAGATCCATGTTAAGGCGTCCATACGATTCGGTGAGACATGTCCCAGGGCCTCGTTGAGGGAACCATAAAACTGAACGGTGGCCCAACGTGGGCCGCACTCGAGGAACTCCAGCAGCGGCTGCTGGAGGCCGCAGCGCATGGCAATGGTCACGGTTAGGAACTGCGGCAGTTGGGGCAACTGCTGGCACAAATGCTGACATTGCAGGCTCCACGGGGACTGACTGTTCGAGGTAGTCACCTCGGTGTTGAGCACCAAAAAGATAAGGACGCCGCGCAAGTGCGATATGGCCTCGGGCCCGGTGGGCAATGTCTGCAGCTCATCCGGGCGCTTGATATGAGGACTCTGGTTCACCAGTTCGTGCTCCATCAGAAGTTTGACGACTTGTGTACACAATTTTTCGATGCGCTCCTCATTGCCTTAAGAGAAACAACAACAACAACATTTCTAACTACGAAAGGAGAAGATAAATAAAAGACGAGCTTACCGCTCCAATAGAGGAATGTGGCGAGGCGCTTGGTCTGGCTGTCGTAGGCCTGAAATAGGTTGCGCAGCTGCACAAACAACTCGCAGTTGTCCATTGGGTGCTCCTTTACTACCACCACCATGTTTTATTCGGAAAATTAAACACCATCCAGTTGAAGATTTTTGACGTTTTAAAAATTTCTGCTACACCGATAATAGCCTGTCGATTATAGTTATCGATTGACAGCTGATTCGACCCGTCGATAGTATCGTGTGTGGCAAGGCTGGTCGACCAGTGCGGCCAGACAATTGCTTGCTTTGCCATTCACTTGTCAACGTTGCTAGTTCTCTTGCCATTCGCCCGGACTCGCCGCCTAAAACAGCTGTTTATTTCCGATAGGCGCTGGCGTACATGGGGAAATGCGGGGGTGGCGGGTGGCTTGCAGCTGCAAAGATAGCGGGGCGCCTATCGGCCGGCAAAGCAAATTCATTCTTGTCTGCGAAATCAATAAATAAAGCCCCGAAACTGCCGCACAGACACAGACACAGCCGCCAAGGAGTCCAAGGATACGTGCTGGTGCTGGGCCCAGCCATGCAATAGCCTCTAAAGTCAACCTAAAAGCAAGAGCAAGCAAGAGGGCGAGCGAGCCAGTGAGCGGGAGAGAGAGGAGCGAGGCGTCAATTATGGAGCTTCAGGAATTACGCGGCAATGGCGGCGGCGGCGGCGGAGGAGGAGGAGCAGGAGGAGGAGGTGGAGGAACTGGAGCGGGAGGAGGAGCTGCATTAGGAGGAGGGTTGCCAGCCCCATCTGCCGCCAGTCCTGAGCTAGGCGGCATCTGCATTGGCGGTTCCGGCGGCGGCGGCCAGCGTTTGCCCACCAAGGCCGATGTGTTCATGGAGCAGCTAAATGCCACCAATGCCAAGAAGGTGGCACTGCTTCTTGTGTTGGGCTTTATACTCTATCACGGCCTGCTCAACTGGAACTATGGTGGGTAGTCCCTGCCTCTCCTTATTGATTTATCCTGGTCATAATCTCCGCTTCTTTAGGAAGCGACTCCTGCCAGTGGCTGCTGTCCAAGGGCCGCTTTAAGGGCGACAACGAGTGGCAGCCGTACGGCTGCATGGTGCACAAGTACTCCCTCACGTGAGTAATCATCGCATAGATAACCCCTCCACCTGAACTTATGACTCACCTCTGGAATCTCTTACACACCTCCCTCACACCCCCCTCTACCAGCGATACGCGTCGCTGTCTGCGCTACCTCGCCTTCTTCGACAACAAGAACAACTTTGTGTTCATCGGCGATGCCAGTGTCCGCCTGCTGTACGATCGGTTTGTGGAGCAGCTACGGCTGCCCAGGGAACAGGATCAGGAACAGGAGCAGGAGCACGACACCGATGACAACAATGGCAACCGGTCGGCGCGCTTCGAGGATCAGAAGCTGCACATGCTGGCCCAGTACATTCAAGCGGAGGAGGTGAGTCCCGCGCTGGTGGAGCGTCTGTATCATCTGGAGGCCGAGAAGCAGCTATCCTCCGTGTATGTGGTGGGCTTCACCTATGCCAATCTCCTGGCCGGCAACACCACCGACGATGTGCTGCGTCAATATGCCGCCAATCTAACGCTGCTGGTCGCTCCCTTTCATCGGCTGGTGGCCCAAACGTCGCGTGTGCTCTGGAAACTGGCGGATCGCGTGGATGAGGAGAAGCTGCCCGCCAATTGGAAGCTGCTGCAGAACGAGCATATCGAACGGCTGAACAATGTGGCGCGTGGCGTCTTCCGCTACACGGAGATCAGTGTGTGGGAATCCGCCTGGCACATAGCCAACGGGCTGCTGGACAATGCCGTCGACGGGCATCAGCTGTGCGCCCACGGCCAGCGGCTGGAGGTGCAGCTGTTGTGGAATATGTACTGCAACGATTACATGAACTACAACGACGGCACGTGCTGCAGCAGCTCCGAACCGCACACCACACTGCAGATTGTAGCGTACGCCCTGTTTGGGGTATGCATGTGCCTGGTGTGCGGTCTGTGTGTGAGGAGATGGATGCTGCATCTGCAGGGACAAACGCTGTATGTGCCGCTACAGCAGCGGGAGCGAGAGCGGGAGCGGGAGCAGCAATATGAGTCTCAGGATGGCGTGCGTGAAGGAGCCAGCACACCGATGGTCTCGCTGTCACTGCTGGGCCTCATTCTGGCCTACTTCTACCTCTGCGATCGCACCAATTTCTTCATGAAGGAGAACAAGTATTACTCGGAGTTTAGCTTCTGGATACCCGTTGTCTATGTCTTCGCCTTGGGACTGTTCTTCACCGAGGATTCGCGCGTCACCAAGGTCCTGAATCGCGATCAGACAAAGGAGCTGCGCGGCTGGATACTGCTGGTCGTGCTCATTTACTACATGACCGGGGCGCAGCGCATCCTGCCCATCCATATGCACATCAAGCTGCTGATCTCCGGCTACTTCTTCCTCACCGGCTACACGCACTTCAGCCACCTGTGGCAGACGGGCAGCAACGGTGGCTCGCTCTTTGTGCGCTTCTTCCAGGCCATGTTCCGGGTAAACTTCCTCAGCGTCCTGCTGTGCTTCTGCATGAACCGGCCGTATCAGTTCTATTACTTTGTGCCGCTCCTCTCCTTCTGGCTGTGCGTGGTGTACTTGGTGCTGGCGCTGCCGCCCCGGATTACGGCCGCCTCGGTGGACGCCAATCCGCTGCATTATCTGTATTTGGTGTGCAAATTCATTGGCTGCATCGGCGGCATCACGGTGCTCTTCATGTCGGAGGTATTCTTCGAGCGAATCTTTGTGACGCGACCGTGGAAGGCGCTGTTTGTGACAACGGACGATGATCTGCACGATTGGTGGCACCAATGGAAGCTGGACAGGTATACGGTGGCCTTCGGAATGATCTATGCCGCCTGCTTTCACATTGCCCAGAAGTATAGTGTCTTCGATGACAACAATCATGGGAATCTCTTTGCGCGACGCACCTCTATCTCGGTCACCTTGCTAGCGCTGCTCGGCGTGGGCGTGTACACTGCCTTCTCGTTCCTGTGCCGCAACGTTCAGAACTGCGAGGAGATTCACTCGTACATCCTGTTCATCCCCATTGTGGGCTATGTGGTCCTGCGGAACATATCGGGCATATTGCGTAAGCGCTACTCGACGTTCTTTGCCTGGTTCGGCAGCATCTCGCTGGAGCTGTTCGTGTGCCAGTATCACATTTGGCTGGCCGCCGATCGTCACGGTGTGCTCGTCCTGCTGCCCGGCTTCCCAACGCTGAACATGATCATCACATCGTTTATTTTCGTTTGCGCCTCGCATGAGGTGCACCGGCTGACGAAAATCCTGATGCCGTATGCCGTGCCCAACGACTGGCGGCTGGTCATGCGCAATTTTGTCATCTTCCTGATTGTGCTCATCCCGGTGGCAAGGTCGGACGGCATGTTTTGATCGGTGGCATTACTCCTGTGACACGATCCCTGAGCGATTTGAAATCCAATTGCCGCCTCGAGGAGGAGAGAGGAAGAACGCTTAAGTAGCAGCTCCTGCCAGACAGCAAATAGCAAAGGATACACACAACAAACACACAGAACAACCGGAAATGGGTCGGTTTTGATCGAAAAGAAGAAGTCTTGAAGCAAGTTCTAAGCTCCACACATCATTATCTCAGTTGAAGTTTCCAAAAAGTATTAGTTTTTGAAATTTAATTCGGTAATTACTAATTAGGATACTTATTATGTTATGTTTTTGGCAGCCAAACAACAACAAAAAAAATCGACCCACACTAAATTATCCATATATAGTGCGTATCATAGCTGTAAGAAGCAGTTTATTGCTATAAAACCTTAATTAAAAACCATGTCGCCATAATTGTTAAGCTTAAAAGCAACCACAAATTAGTTTCAAATTGAAAATTGTCTACTTTAAATTATTAATTTTGTAAAAGATAACTTAATTCTTAAGCTAAAAGCAACAACATATTAGTTTGAACTTGAAAATTGTCTACTTGAAATTATTAATTTTGTAAAAGATAACTTAATTCTTAAGCTAAAAGCAACAACATATAAGTTTCAACTTGAAAATTGTCCAATGTAACTTATTATTTTTGTAAAACATAACTTTATTCCTTGTAAAACCTTATTGAATATATTTTTGTAAACTTTTTCTTTTGAGTTTTCTAAGATTTCAATGATTAGAGATCTCTGAGAGAGAGAGATTTGGCTCAATGTAAAATGCCTTCAAGGCCTTATTTATTATGTTCTTACCAATTCTGGCTTTAACTTAACTTAAGCACAATGTTCTTATGGTTCTGAAACGCACTGTATGCACAATTTACACCATACATAATATCGATATATGCATATATTTTACGCCATAGGTATAACTTAGCTTTAAATTCATTTTTGCACAAATTACTTAAAAAACACGACACAAAACACTAAACACTAAACACAACACTACACACAACACTACACACACTACACACACACCACAAGCAGCGGCAAACCAAATGTATGTATAGAGAAAATAAAGCAATGGATATATACTTATTGAATGCACTGTGTAAAGCCTCTACGGAAATGGCTGCCATCAGCCGGAAAATTTATTTATCAACACACAAAAGCAACAGGCACACTAACTAGTGCTCCTGCCAGTGGTCCTTCATCCTTAAAGCCTGGACACGAGCCGGATTTGGTGGGCGGGGCCACACATTCAGCAGCAGATTTAAAAACAAAGTCCGACTGGACGCTAAGCTGGGGGCTGGACGCATGGAAAATGATTATTTCGCATATGAATAGAGCTTTGTGCACGGAAAATAGTGTTTTAGAATTTTATATCGATTTTCTGATTTAATATATATATTTTTTACCGTTTTATTTAAAATTTAAAACATAACAATTGCCCAAGAAATGGCCTGCATTGCCTGCAATGTACCAGCGTGTGAGACAGATTTTCTTAATTTTCAATATTATTTTCATTATATAGAATATATAAAACAAAATGAAAACTTTCCCTTATAAATACCAAAACCTACATTTAAAGTTACTGCAAATTTTACCAAAAAATCTTAAAATCCAATTAAAAAAAATGTTAAAAAATTGTTCTCAGTAATAACGGGGACACATTTTTCTATGGATGCAGGTGGGTGGCGTTGTGCATTCAATTCATCTGCAAAAAAAAAAAGAAGATTCTTTCAACTTTCGCCGGGGTTCCGGGGGCAAAGGGTTCCATTACTCGGCGCGTGGATGCGGAAGCACCAGGGATTAGGACCTCTGATGTGAGACCTCTCACACACGCTCAGTATACAATAATATTTGCATAAATAAGCGGGCACACACGCTCTCTACGAGTTAATGAGGAACTTAATTCGCCGAGCAAACAGGTGTCACTGGTTTTAGAAAAGAAAGGATAACGCTTTCTACGGGGCTCACAGGTTTGGTGAACCTCAAGAAGCGAAAGTGGTATGGGCTTTTTCTTAGATTTATTGACTTATTATTTTAAGGTTATATAAATATTAAAAAGATATATATAGAGAAAGAAGAAAACATATTTTATAAAGCTAAAAAATTTAACTAAAAATATTTAAATATCAGAAGGAAAACAGGGGTAATCAGTTATTTTAAACGATTACTCATCAGTTGTTAATCTCATAAATTTTCAGAATTTTCAGTTGTTAACCTCGTTAATTTTTCAGAATTTTTAGTTATCTCATAAATTTTCAGAATTATTCAATTGCAACTATCAGAAAATTAAAATCGCAGCAAATAATAACATTGATTAGAATGTTAAATTAACATGATTTTCATTAATTTAAAAATATTCTTTTTAAGAGCAGAAAAGTCTCATAAAGCAAAATATACAATTTAATTTATTAACCAAAACCGCATTGATAAAAATCAATTAAATGAATGTGTGCGTCGTTTTTCTTTTTTTTTTTAAGAATTTTGTTGCAATTATCCTAGAAAAAAATAAAAAAAAAAACATACAAAGTATCATTATAATCATAATAAGTATGGATATCCTTGCTTATTTATTTCAAGAAAATTTTTTTAATTTTCTTACCTTTGAAAAGTAGGAGTTGTTTCCTGGTCTCAGCAGGGTTTTATAAATACATATTTATATGTATTTTTAAGTTTTTGGCGCTGCCCATCCCCTTGAAAATTCGTTAGTGGGGCGCCCAATAATTTCCACTGTTTACAAAGTTAAACTTGAAGTTATTATCGCACATATTAAATTATCCTCAAAAGGCTGGGCAGCAGCGGCAGAAATCTTCCCGCGTCCAAAGGAGCACCCCCAATTGCTGTCTCGCTCTTTCTTATTGGCTGAAAAGATCGGCGAACGCAAGGTGCCGCAGGCGAAAATGAAAACTACCAAAACACGCGTTTAACTTGCTGCTTCCATGAACCTTTATAACCCGCACTTGGTCCACACCCCCGAATACACTTTCCACGACTTTTTGTCTTTTTTAATTTAATAATTACCACTTAAAAGACGTTTTTTATTTTGGCAATAAAAAATATTTCACTCGCGAAGGCAAAATGGCGGAAGAGCTATCGATATTCGATATTCAATCGTAACCGTGTGACCAGAGAGTGTAGGACATTGCCCTCTCCTCTCTCCCATTGCACTCAATTGCACTCTCTCGAATATCGATATCTCTCCCGCCATTTTTACCACGCGAGTGCGAAATTTTCATTGCCGAAATAAAAAAAGGTCATTTAGTGGTAATTTCCAAGTTAAATAAGCCAAGAGATCGTGCAAAGTGTACATAAAGTTATGGAACAAGTGCGAGTTATAATGGTTCATGGAGGCAGCATAGATTAATGCGAATTTCTCAACTTTCACTTTCGCCTCGGCCCCTGAGGTTCGCTGATCTGTTTTGGCCAATAAGAAAGAACGAGACAGCGAATGCGGGTGCTCCTTTGGACGCGGTGGCGAGACCCCTGTAACTGCAGCCGCACTTTATTACAGGATAATATGTGTGGTGTTAATTTGATGTAACGCTTTATGAATAAACACAACTGTGGCCGTTGATGCTGCCCCCCCTCTCTCCAGACCTCCTCCCTCCAGCACTTTTGGCAGTGGCAATTATTGGGCACCTACAAGGGGAGGGGGGGCAGCGGCAACAACAAAAAAATATGCGCCTGGAAATTAGTGAGCTTACTTAAGGAGATGTAAATATACAGTCTGAGACCAGGAAACAAATCATATATTTAAAAGGTAAAGAAATTAATAAATTTACTTTAAATAAAAGGATTATATATTTTGTATATTTTTAGTTTCCACAATTATTGAAGAATTTTGCCGGGGAAAAAATATGTAATATTTCGCAGCTTTTTCAGAGGTAAGGAAATTAATAAATTAAATTTAAAAAAGAAAGGAACCTAACTTCGGCACGCCGAAGTTGCTGTTTACAATTAAATCATTACAATTTTAAGCAAATTTTAGCAAATGAAAAGAAAAACTAAGAGGAATTAGACAAATTATTTGTGCAAATCATAAAAATAAGCTTGTAATATTTTCCTAGTTATATTACTTTTACAGATTTAGAGTTATACATTCACAGTCTTGTCTTTTCTACATTTAACGATCGTTTCTAAGTCAGCTATATGATATAATCATCCGATTTGCATGAAATTAAAATCAAAATTAGGAAATAATATCTTATGGCTATATCTCTAAGCAGATACAAAAATGTAGCAAAACAGCGAAAATAAATTGAGTTTTCTATAAATTTCTTGAACGTTCCTTTGGAAGCTATGTGATATAGTGGTCCGATTTCAATAAAATTTAAACAGTAAATGTATAATAATACAAAATGGTCATGTCTTAAATTATATTTGAATTTGTTGACAATTGGCCAAATTATAATTTTTTCTCTCAACTTTTTCCGATCATTCCTTTGGCAGCTATATGATATAGTGGTCCAATCCGATCCGTTCTGAATTATATAGTAGAGCAAACATATAGAAGACTTTATGCAAATTTTCATTTAGATTGTTTCAAAAATGAGGGAAAAGTTTGCATAGAACTTTTGATTAAAATTATAATAACTTGCAAAGGGTGTTAAAATCTAAACAAATGTGAAAAATATTCTTGTGTTAGTTATAAATCGAAATGAATACTCAATTAATCAATACCTAAAGCATAATAAAAGTTAGCAAAAATATTTGAAAGCTTTAAAAACTCCCATGAAAGTTATCTGCAGTTACCAGTCTTTTCAGTGCTAATTGTCGCTTTTGTTGGCCATGAGGAGGTGGTTCTTGGTTCTGGGGCTTAGAGATCTGCTTTGCCAGCTGCAAAGCTCGCCCCGGCACCTGGCAACAAGTGGCCTACCCACACACACACCTCCGCAGGAGCTTCCGCTTTCCACTTTCCTGGCCGCAAACCAGGTCGCGAGCCAAGCTTTCGTGGCTGCACTGGGCTTTTCCGAGTCCCTCCTCGGATCTGGTCGCGCTTTTCCGCAATGCAGCCGAAGGCGAAGGGTTTAAATTGAGGCGTCGAGTTCGTCGGGCTACCAGTAAGCAGCCGAAGGTAGTTGGAAACGGTTCGTTGGCACTCGAGAAAACCCTTGGGAGCAGCAGCAGGAGGAGCAGGTGGCACCAGTGGCAGCAGCAGTAGGAGCAGGAACATCAGTGGCAGGCACACTTTCAGCTGTGACAGCTTTTGGTTAGTCGTGGGGCGCCAAAATCTGGCTGACGCTGAAAGAAGCCAAACAATTTCAAATTAATAGAAAAAATATTTTCAAAAATAATTTAAAGCTTGAAGTTGGAAAATTTGAGTAAAGAATTAAAATTAAAAGTTAAAATTCAAGTTTAATAATTAAACAAAATATTAGGTGTCCAAGAACTGCTGCTGTTTGGCGCCAAAACTGAAAAAAGGCGCGAAAATTGCTGCTGCTGCCCCTTCTTTTTTTGCTGTGCGTGTTTTCCAAGTGCCAAACGAAGCGTTTTCTTTGCTGAGGCCGAGTGTTTCTTTTACCAAGTGCTTTGTCTTAAAAAAAAAATATATATATAGTAAAATATTTATAATTAATTTTCTTTTTGTGACATTTTTTTTTCTGTTTCCTCAAACAGTAAACATATCAAGTGAAACAAAGTTACGTTAACAGAGACAAAGTGAAAGGCGATAACAACAGGAGTGGATCAAAATCGGAAGCTAGATTTGGAAATCGATGTCAAAATTAATATCATCAGAAGGAAGGAAATAGATTCAAAAGAAGAACGAAATATATATCTTCGCTGCAAACTTGACTTCAACGAGCAAGTATTTACCATATTATCACAATAAATGTTTCAAAATAATTATCTAAATGTCATATTTAATCAAAAACCAAGTAGAAACTAAGTTGAGAGTTAATTAATCGAAATCCATCGATTATAAATCGATAGATCACATAAAACAAACAGAAATCTTCACAAAAATTATCACAAAACCGATATATTCACATCAAATACAACTCTCTACGCCACACAACTTACATTTCATTTTGATTACAAGATCAAAAATCGAAAATCAAATTATCGATAACCAAAATATAACCAACAAAGAATCGTAGTATTACGCAATCTGATTTGAGAAAAGCTATGGAAAGTACGCTTTTAAGTCTATGCATATTTTAATCAAAAACAAACGTAAACAAATATTTTAATCGGAATGAATAGTTTTCTTGATCAGTACTATACAAATCTATATCAGATCAAGTTGATCGTTAGGTATATGATCGATCTTATCAAGTCGAAGAAGCGAAGCAGGGACACCAGCTCGGAATCTGAATTTGAAACCGAATCTGACACGTCATCGTCATCAAACTAATTGATCGATAAAGAAACCGAATTTGACGAAAAAATAAAAAAAATACCGGACATAACAACTTCACCCAGATTGAACTTAAAAGGAATAAGGACAAAAATCAAAACCGAACCTTAGCTAAAAAAATCTTTATATATAGGAGAATATATAAAAGATCGATAGACCGATAGATCTTAACCAAAAAAAAAAATATATATATATATATTATATTAATTGTAATTTGAAGAATATATCCCAACTATTTCAACTGCAAAAAACCATTTCAATCAAGGAAAACACAAGAAAACTCCCACATATCCTGCTTTATTGAGTACTTCTATTTATCGATAATATACAACTATGGAATCATACGATTGGTATTTTTTTTACAAAATAACTCAAGGAATTATCCACATATCCTTTATGAATTTTGATCAATGATCTAATCCCGACACCGCATCAAATTAATTATTGACAAGACAAGCTCTAATCTGATCTTTCGAGACGAAAGAAAGATATTCTCGATTGCACTATATATTAAGGAATCAACTCAAAAAGGAAAACTAATTTAATCACAACTATTTATAAATATTAAAATAAGTAAAATCAAAGCAACTGCATAATTATATTGAGAAGAACTCAAAGCGAAGACCCAACAGATCATTTTAAGAAGAACCGGCAGTAAAAATCCTACCTAAATATAAACCAAAGATATATCCAGCAAAAAAGTGAAAATTGAAACCAGAACTAAGAACCTAAATCTAAAAAAAAAACAAAAAAAAACTTAAATTAGAGACTTGAAACTAAAAACCCAAAATTAAAGACACCCAAAAAAACCAAACAACTTCAAGAAAGACTAAAATTTGAAAAAGACAAAAAGAAGAACCCGAAAAAATCCCACCTATACTCGACACGAATCCAAAACTGAAGACGATGTCCTGGAACCTGGGGTGCTACTGGCACCCGTAGAATTAAGAAGCCTTCCCCGATGATCACTGATCCTGAATAGGATCCGCGATGATTCGCAAGAAAGAACGCAGAATATAACAGGTGAGAGAAACATATATATCGCAATTATTATATATACTTGAAACAATTTAAATTGCAAATTCAATTTGATTAAGTTGTTGGCTCTGGCCATTGCTGTTGTTGCTTTTGTTGTTTCGGTTTATGTTCCCCGTTATGTTACCGTTATCATTATATCGTTATCGTTATCGTTACCAAATTATCGTTCTCGCTGTCAGTATCATCGCCGTGGCCCCTTACTTATGTCATTTGCCATTACAATTGCTCTCTATTGCGATTACAATTAATGTTGAGTACGCACAAGGACGACGACGGCACACAGACAGGACACGGATACAAATACAGACAGCAGATAAACACACACTGTTACAGCTGAGAGGAAACTCACTTAAAAGGCACTAAAAGATACTATTTTTTTCGTATTTATTTATTTTCTTTTTTGAATCTTGGAGGTTTCGATTTAATTTGCGGATTAAAAAGCAGACTCAAGAAGGTTTTTTGGTCCAATGACAAAGGTCTCACCACACACATCTCTCACTTCCCTCGGTTTTGCGACTTTTTTGCGGCCCGGAGAGTGAGTGTCCTTGTGTATCTGGCAGTTAATTAGACTTTCGTTGGCCCGGCTGAAGGCTCCTTGTTTTGATTGTGCCAGACAGAAGCTCAGACAACTCACGTCTTTGCCTTTTGCCTACGATTTGGTCTTTTTGCCCTCCCTGCCCTCGAAGACCCCTTTGCACTATCCGACCTACTAGGGGGAAAAAAAACTAGAGAAAACTAGAAAAAGAATATAAGATGCGTCTCATAAAATCATTAGGAAATGGTCTTTAGATTCCCATTTCTTTCGCCTGCCTTAATAAATTAGAAACTCTTCAAGAAACTTTTAATAAAGTTTCGCAAAAATCAAAAGAGAGGAATTTAGTTTGGCTTAGAGATGACGCGAAATATCGACATATCGATGATGATACATAAATCGATATTTAAACGATAGAAATCGATTTTCTATGTGAAATATCGAAGCCATTTGATGGGTAAAGCATTCAAATTAAATTAAATTTGTCTTATATTTTTAAATAATATAAATATGTTAGTTAATGTTCAATATTTAAAATTTCGATACCTTATGGTATTTAAAAATTATCATTTATCGATATATAGTAACTGAATTTTTCCATCGATATACATCCCTAATTCGGCTTTCGTTTCTTATTTTTCTCTCCGTGCCCAAGACGCACACATACACTCAGCCCGAGGACATCGGTGTCCTTGCATTTGCTAAGAGGGTAACATCTGCCTTGTGGCCAACCCTTTCGCCTGTCCTTTAGTTGCTTTTCTTCCCCCTTATCCTGCTGCGTTACTGTTAGCGCCCTTTTTACGCTTTCTTCTTATTTAGTTTCTTTTTGAGAGAGACTCAAAATTGCTGTTTTGATTGCTGTTTGGCCTCAGCCTGGGAACTATGTTTGACACATGAAATATTGCAAATATCAATCGGATTTTACTTTGAATATAGTTGCAGTAGTTTTTCCCTATAGCTTGCTTATATATTATGAAATTTATTGATAGTGCTGATCCCCTGCGACTCCTTTATCTCCATACCCTGCAATGTATGCTACGCCTTTGTTCTTCCCTCTTTTTTTTTTGTTGTTGTCATCCTTCGCCCTGCGGAGAAAAACAACTCCAGAAGTGAAGCGAACAAGAAAAAAAAAAGACAAAACAAAAATATGAAAAAATGCCAAATGTAAACAAAATCAAAAATGCCGGCCATGTCCTTTGGCGTTTTGCTCCACATATTTCCTTTTGTTGCTCCCCACTGCCTAATATATACAAATATTTTGATGGCTGATGGCCAGGAGGAAGAGCAGGAAAAAAGGAAGGCAAAAATGGCTGGGAAAAGTGGAGAAGTGGATGGATGGGAGGGGGAATGGTCGAAATTGCTCGGCCTGTTAATTTAATTTTTCGCCATTTCCACGCGCCCCACTCTCTCTCTCTTTCTCGGTGATACGATTTCCGTTCGTTGTCACTGGATTTTTTTTGCCTGTTGCCTGCTCTGCCTAATAAAAATCAAAGCTGACATCTTTGAGCTGGCAACTAATTCATGAATGAATTCATTTCGCTGGCGATTCATCATGAATCGTTTTCGAAAGCTAAGTAATTGTATTTTTAAAGAAATATACACTTACAAGGATATACCATATCCGTTGTGTATTTATTTATTCGGTTCCGCTTCCAGGGCCACGCGAGAGGAAAATTAAGAGAGTGATTCTTTCTCCATTGCTTGTACATGACAGGCAAGGCTGGGAAGAGAGAAAGAGAGATCGGATAAGGCGAGAGTTAGCTGAAGAGAGCATGCTCTCTCTTGTTTTTTATATAGCTGTTGTATCAGATGACAACGCTCTCTCTTTGAGGAACTCTCTCGATCGCTACTGCTTGTACATGGCAGGCAAGGCTGGGAAGAGAGAAAGAGAGATCGGATAAGTGTACTTTAAATAAATAGTGAGAGTTAGCTTAAAGGAGCAACCTCTCTCTAGTTTATATATAGCTGTTGTATCAGAAGGCTCTCTCTTTGAGGATCTCTCTCGTTCGCTACTGCTTGTACATGGCAGGCATAGGAAGAGAGAAAGAGAGAGCGGATAAGTGAACTTTAACTAAAGAGCGAGAGAAAACTTTACAAGCTCTTTTGTTTTTATATAGTCGTTGCAACGCTCTCTCTTTGAGGAACTCTCTCGTTCGCTACTGCTTGTACATGGCAGACAAGGAAGAGAAGGGAAGAGAGCAAGCTCACATATTTTTTAATTTAGTATAAGACACTAAAAAAAAAACTCAACTTTAATCGTTACGAGCTCAAAATTCTAAATTCTAAATTCAAAATTCTCCCTCTCACTCTGCCTCATAAGCAAGTATTCCTCCTCCTCCATTTACCTTACCTATTAAAATGTCATAAAAATTTGATACACATTTATTTTTAAGTTTTTCTGTAAGAACTAGCTTTAATGTTCTAGTCGGTGGTGTTATCTAAATATGTGTTTCGGTTCAGTTTCACTTTTAGGTTGTGTTCCATTCGATTTTAATTTGGAATTCACTGAAAAAACTGTGTTGGATGCATTTTATTTTTATTATACTTGTTTATTTTTTTCCTCCATTTACGTGACGGTGTTGTGTTTTTGTTTTTTTTTCCTCCCCCCCGCCCCCAAAACCATTTTGCTTGTTTGCTGTTTGTTTGTTTGTTTGTTGGTTTTCCATTATTTATAACTGAAATTTTTCCGATGTCGGGACGTTGCTACCCCTCCCCCCATATTGTTTTACTTATATATGTAATACATATATATATATATATAAAATATATGTTTTTTGCTTTATTTGTTTATGGACCTCTGGCTGTTGTTGGTTTTGTTCTGCTGATGTCCAGTTGCGCTAACGCTTTCACTTTTCCTCTTCTCTGTTTTTTTCCTGTATGGAGCAACTCTTTATTCTTGTATTTCCGTTTTCCGCTTTTCCTTTTTCATCCCGCTGTTTTCCCTCTGGTTCCCTTTTATGTAATTTAAGTGGAAACATTTTGTTTTGGGGTTCAAAAAAAAAAAAAAAACAAATAAAAGAGGAGTTAAATGGCCTAATTGGTCCATTTTGTCATTTCAGCAAGCTTTTAATATAAAAATTTGATATTGTTGATCGATCGATTGTGTTGTTTGAAATTCTAGAAAATACACAGCAATGTTTTAGGTTTGAAAATCTAGTGGAAACAGCTGGAAAAGTGTTTTGAAAATGTGTTTTACAAAGTTTTACATAAATTAAATTAGTTTTGAAGGGTTTTTAAAATGTAAAAAAAATTCTAGAAAATACACAACAATGTTTTAGGTTTGAAAATCTAGTGGAAACAGGTGGAAAAGTGTTTTGAAAATGTGTTTTACAAAGTTTTATAGAAATTAAAAATATTTTAATGGGTTCTTAAAATGTAAAAAAAATTCTAGAAAATACACAGCAACGTTTTCGGCTGCAAATCTAGTTAAAACAGCTGGAAAAGTGTTACAAAAATGTGTTTAACAAAGTTTTATATAAATTGAATTAATTTTAAAAGGTTTTAAATATGTGTAAAAAATGTTATTAATTTTTCTAAACTAGTATAAAAATTTATTACATCATAGTTATTCCCCGGACTCTTTCTAGAATATTCCCCGCACACTTTAAGCCTTTAAGGCACACATTTGCCTGCACACACACCCAATTGATTGGTTTATAAACTTTGAAACAATAGGCGGTGACGGCTTAGTTCGACTTGGAATTTCGCGAAATCAAGATGTTTGTTGTATAATCCCCCTGCGAATGCCTCGCTGAATTTTGCAGAGTGCTTTCCGGGTTGGTGCTTTCCCGGGGGCGAAGTGCATCCATCGCATGAAAAATAAGCCATGCAAGAGGGTATTGAATGATTTCGCTGGAATGCGAGGTCGGGCGAAAGTCTATCGGGTATATAGATATATATATATATATATATAATCATGGCAGGGCCATAAACGGGCAACGGTTGACTCGTTGGGGGTTTGGCTCTTTTTTTTTCTATATTTTTTTTTTTGCGTCTGTCTCATCATAAACTCGGGCGGAGGGAGTGTTGATAAATCCAGCCATAAATGCGATAAAACGATCAATCTGAATGAAGTTTATTAAGGCAACGAGCGCAGGAGAGGCGATAACGATAACGATTCTAATTGAATGGCAAAAAAAAAGTGATTATATTAAGGTGTGAGTCATGACTTCCTGGTAGTGTAGAGAAACGTTAGAGAAGCTGACTAAACTGGCATTCAAATTTTCGTTTGAAGGAGCCCGGAGAAGGCCAAGTGAATCAATAAACAACTCAGACTCAAGTGGCCAGCAGATGCATCTGGCTGCAGTTTTGGTTACTTTTCGGCGAGGAATAAACAGAGCTACAGGGAAAAGGCAATCAAAAGAAATTTCTTGTGTCTTGTGTTTTATTTTTCTTTTTATTTTTGTTTGCATTCCTTGCTTCTCTTTTTGTTTTATAGGGATTTATTGTAAAGAAAGATTAAATAGTGAGGGTTTCTTTTTTCTTCCATCTGGCAATCGCATTAGAATTCTTCTCGGCAACCAACTGTCCAAAATGAAAAATTACTCACATATTCGACTAAGAAAAAATAAAAAAGAAAACGTTGAAGTATACAGAAAAAGAGAAAGATTTTTAATGCTAAAGAAGCTTTAACCATGTTTTTTATTTGTAAAAAAATTTATAATAATTAAATTTGGTAAATAACAAAATTACTCACATATTCGCTTATGAAAAAGTAAAAAAAAGAAAGAAAACGTTGAAGCAGGCAGAGAAAGAGAAAGATTTTTAATGCTAAAGAAGTTTTAAGCTTGTTTTTTATTTGTAAAAAAATTTATAATAATTAAATTTGATTAATAACAACTATATTTTGATTTATATATTGGTTAAAATGTTAATAAACCACAAAGTTATGTCCATATGTTTGGTTTTTGAGAGTTTAAAATTTTGAAATATTTAAAACCTAATTTTTGAATAACTAAAAATGCAAGTTTCTTGTAGATTGATTGCTTAATTTTGCCTATGAAAGCTAAGGGATATAGTAGTTCCATTTTGTATATCCCAAGAATAGGACAAAGTTCTAAACTTAAAGAGAAAATCCCACAGAGGCAAGAAGACTATATGTTGATTCAGCCTTTGAAAAGTCGTCATTGCAAATATATATTTATAATTTATATTAAATTAAATAAATATAAACATAATAACTTAAATTTTAAATAAGGAAATTCGTTTAAAAACACCTTAAATTTTGAATAGCAGAATAAGTTCACAAAAAATATAATTCTTTAAGGGAATTTTTTAGAATCTTTCGATTTTTTAGAATCTTTAGATTTTTATTATTTTTCTAAATTTATATATATTTCCCCAGTGCACCTGTGTGCGTATTTAACTATATTTTGTTTCAACTTCAGTCGCATATGTGTGCGGGTGTGTGTTTCTGTCTGTCTGCCAGAATGTTTATGCTGAAAATTGCCGTCGGAAAATTCATTCCAGACCGACGCCACGCTGCTTCGCCCCATGAAAAGTTGGCCAAGAGAAGAGAGAAGTTTTGACAGAGAAAAAAAGGGAGACCGATGCGAACATATGTATTTTATATGCTAATGTGTTTAAAATCATTCAAATCGGGTCTATATCACACACACAGAGACAGAGAAAGAGAGAGAGACAAATATCATTTGCAACTTTTTTACCAAAAAAACGGTTGGGTTTTTTCTCAGTTTTTATCTGTTTTTTATTTAACTTTTCTTTTGTTTTTTGCTTTTTTTTGGGGAAAATGTGCAAATGGCAGTCAAATCCTGTCGTCGCGTCTGTGCGTATAAATATTTATGGGCTGCACTGTATAAGTTCATGAACAAGTTGGGCGATTTGAAGGCCAAACTGGATTTCTGTTGGGTTATTTAAATGCAAAACTATGAACTATTCCGGGGATAAAACAAGAGGTATTTAAAAATTCCAAGGTACCAGCTGTTGCAGCAAATAATTGAGATGTTCTTTTTTATGTTATTAATTATTTTGTAATTTATAAATTGGTACAAAATAATTACAAAACAGAAAAGTTTAAATTTTGAGATCATTTAAAGGAATGATAGAAAATATTTATATGTTGTGACACTGCATCAATATTTAAAGTGAAAAACAATATATAAATCGATAAATTTATGTTGCTTTTTATGTACGAAAAAATCAATCTTTTGTTTGGTTTATCGAAACCAAATAATCGGAAATGAAATAACATTTTCTGAAGGTTTTCGATAACATCGATTTATTTTATGGGTTTCTTTGAAAGAAAAACCTAGAAATTGGTTTCTTTTCAATTGCAATTCATGTGCATTAAATCAATTTTCAAATTAATACATCGATCAAATATAATCGATAAACAAAATCTATAATTTTTCGATATTTTTTGATTACAACGATATTTTAATTTTAAAGATTTTAATTTTAAAGGTTACTTTGTTTAACATATATTTGCTTTTAAAATATAATTTATCTTAAAATATATTATATTTTATATTATAATTTACTTTTAGACTTTTTCCTTATAGAAATGTCTTAAAAAAACTGCTTTTGCAAAGTCTTCTTGCCCAATTTTGATTTATATTAAAATTAAAATTCATTTCCCTGGATGAATGGCTGCCTAGGTATTCTCATTCTCAACGATGCAGCTTAAAAGTAGCATTAATATTATATTACCAGACACATCTTTAAGCTTCAGTGTGTGTGTGTGTGTGTGTGTGTGTGTGTGCTGGTGGGTCATTAGGAGCGGTCCTTGCCTCAAAATACTTCCCTGGAAATACATGCATATAAAGCCAGAGAGTCAGAGCCAAAGTGAAATAAGATAAATGAGCCAATTTGACTTGGCCTTCTGCTGCTTAGCGGCGGCCACAATAACAAATACTCCATGCTCCGTGCCACCACCCACAGACCGGATTTTCACCTGCTTACACCTGCTGTAGCTCGTCCCTCGTCCCTCTCGCGGTGTTCTGGCCCGGTTAATAGGCCAATCCATATACAGCCAAGTCAAGCGTTGAGGCCTGGCGGATTCAGTTTGTCAATCACAAGCGCGTAAAGGGAATTTTTGAGCGAGATTTATTTATTTATTTCTCGTTGTTGTTGCTGTTCAGCTTGGGAATCTTTGGAATTGGAATTTTCGCGTAATAATTGATTTGGTGAAATGATCGAAAAAGATTTGCCCCGCTCCCCCTCCTTTTTTGGGATTATAGCGAAGGTATTTCGTCTTATGTTTATGGTATCTCTAGCAGGACACGGAAAAAAAATGTTGTTAGGGGTTTATATTGTACGAAATATATATTTTTTATCATTTTTGTGGTTACGAAAAGTCCGATATGCTCGATATCATATTGAAAATATAGGAAACTTTGATTTATCGATTTTTTTAAATCGAATTTAACTTGAAAACATTGATTTAGTTTTATCGGTTTCCTATTTATTGCTTATAATATTATTATTAATTAATATTAATTTAATTTATTAATATTATTATAAATATTATTTCATAATTTAACATATCGATAATACCAATAATTTCGATATGTTTCGTATATTTTTTCGATATATTGATTAAATGAATAATGACACCGTGTTATTGTATATAGTAATTCTATATCGTTTTCTTGCATTTAAAATTGGTTATCTTAAATTAAAGTTAAATTTGACATTAAATATTTTTTTGTTATTTTCTTGGTTGTATTTTCTAGTCATTAATATATCGATATTATAGCAAAACAATCAAAGAAATTCATTTAATTTCTTATTTTTTTTTGGTTTAAAATGCGAAATTAATAGAAATATCAAAAATAAAAATTATGTTAAATAATTTAACAAGTTAATTTTAAGATTTATTTTATTATTTCCTCGAAAAATGGTAAATTGTGAATATAATGTTTGCAACTTATATTTTTTAGACATTTTTCAGTCATTATTATATCGATATATTTGCAAAACTACCAAAGAAATTCATTAAATTCTTTCTATTTTTGGTTTAAAATGCGAATTTAATAGAAATATCTAAAATAAAAATTATGTTAAATAATTTCATTTCATTTTCATGTTCATTTTAAGATTTATTTTCCTATTTTTAATATTTATAATTTTCTTGGTTGTATTTTTCAGTCATTAATATATCGATAATATAGCAAAACAACCTATGAAATTAATTTAATTTTTTAGTATATTTGGTTTAAAATGCGAATTTAATAGAAATATCTAAAATAAAAATTATGTTTAATAATTTAACAAGTTCATTTTAAGATTTATTAAATTATTTCCTCTAAAAATGGTTACATTTTGAATATAATGTTTGCAACTTATATTTTTTAGACATTTTTCAGTCATTATTATATCGATATATTTGCAAAACTACCAAAGAAATTCATTAAATTTCTTCTTTTTTTTTTGGTTTAAAATGCGAATTTAATAGAAATATCTAAAATAAAAATTATTAAAATTAAAATTAAAAATTATATTAAATTAAATTTCATTACATTTTCATGTTCATTTTAAGATTTATTTTAATATTTTTAATATTTATAATTTTCTTGGTTGTATTTTTCAGTCATTAATATATCGATAATATAGCAAAACAACCTATGAAATTAATTTAATTTTTTAGTTTTTTGGTTTAAAATGCGAATTTAATATAAATATCACAAATAAAAGTTGTGTTAAATAATTTAACGAGTTAATTTTAAGAATTATTTTATTATTTCCTCTAAAAATGGTTACATTTTGAATATAATGTTTGCAACTTATATTTTTTAGACATTTTTTCACTTCAAATATGTGATCGATATTCTCTTATATTTGACTAGATTTTTTCCCAGTGTACTTGCCAGCCATTGTGCTTCCTTTTTGGGCTTTCATCGCCCCGCCCCCGTTCCTCGCCCCTTCTTGGCACAGAATTTTGTGATGCGTGTGTTTTGCTTATTGTTATTCCGCCTGTCTATGCCAGCGCGTTCATGTGTGCTGTTGTTGAGCGTTTTTGCAACCCCAACTCCCTGTCATATATATGTATAGATATATATTTTCCAGCACGCTTTTCCACCTGGCACAGGAAAACAAGAAAAATTCAACTCAACTCAACTCAACTCGACTCGACTCGACGACTCAAAAAGCCATTAAGGCGTCGAAGTCAATGCACTCGAATGACGGGGAATGCCTTGTGCCACAAGAACGAGAGAGATTGAGAGCGGGACTTGCCCCCTTTGGATATTTATTGACATTTAAATTGACTTGCTTTAGGAATTTTTTGTTTAAAGATTTCCGCCACTTTTCCTGCTGCTGCTGCTTGCTGTCATTGATCTAATATTTATGGATTAATCAATCATAAAATTAAAGGGAGTGAAGACTTGAGTCCGAGTCAAGCTGAGCTATGCTCCATTGTTGTTGTTGTTTCATAATTAATTGCGGGGGGCGGCCAATGGGGCGTATACTTAATGGGCTCAATCAACACGCATTTGAGAATCGCTCTTCAACAAAGCCACTTGTTCGAATCTATATATCTGTTTGTATATATATCTAAAGGAAACGTCAACCAACCAGGCAAGCAACCATTCAGCCAGGCATCCATCCATAACTTAAGCCATATCTATGGCCATGAATGTATCTGTATCTGTATATATATATATCTCAGAGCCCCTTCGAGCTTCCAATTCTTTTGTCCAACTAATTATGACGGACTCGGTCCACAGCCTCTGACAGCGGCTGTTCGCCATCGCTTATCTTTGGGTGGGGGGGCGTTGACAAGGCCTACACGACTCTGGCTGTACTCTACTCTATTCTTTAGCAAAGTGTGTGTAGAGTGCGAGAAAAGGGGGGTAAGTTAGTGGGCAAAAATTACATCAAAACAGGAATCACTTAGAGTTTCTTACTTTAAATTTTAATATATATTTTTTCAAGAATTAATACTTCCTATTTGTAAAATTTTTACCTTTAATAATACTACTTCTTCATTTTCTCTTGTGTATATTCAGTTTTCCGTCTGTAGTATATATATCTTATCTTCGGCCGCCAGTCGGGCATTTCATCTTGGCCAGAAATCCGAGAAATCAAAATGGTGGGGGTTGTAGGTGACACATGTAACCTCCTACTCCTCCTACTCCTTTATGAACTTCGCGCTTTTGCCGAAAACTCAGGCAACTCGCGGGGAAGAGTGGAAAGTGGAGTGGAGTGGAGTGGCGTGGAGTCCTCCACCTCCTCCTTGACACCAAGGGGTTAGCTGGAGTGGTGACATTGTTTGGGGTGGGTTGGTGGGTGGCTCGTAGCTGGGTCTAATATTTGCTTCAGGCAAATATGAGTACACGGTACGACTAATTACGCGCTATACGCCGCAAGCGAATAAAAAGAAAGTCTCGAATTTATCCGAATGACTCATAAAAACCACGGGTGGGTTGTCCGATACCCGTGGATTTTCAATCACACCCACTGCTGTGAGAGGTTTTTTAGGGGGTTTTTGGAGGGTTTCTTTTGTGAGGGGTTTTCGAGACAATTTTGGGGTGTTTTTTCGAGAGTTTTCCTGGGGGAGAAACTCCTAATCCTAATCAAAAAAAGCCTATGGTACTATAATTTTCAGATCAAAACAGGGATAAACATCTCTTAAACCTAAACTATAATTTACAAATTAAAAATATAACTAGAAAGTCAAGTTAAAACAGGAATTTGGTTTAGAAAAATAAGTGGATGTTGACTTTAAATTCTATAGAGTTTTTTTGGGGTATTTTCAATATTATTTTTAGCAGGTTTGATCTATAGGTTGTTTATTTTCCTAATCTAATCAATAGCTCATAAATAAAAGCTATTTCAAGAAGTGACTATAGATCCTTAGGCCTCTTTTGGTCTCTTTTCCAAGTAGCGAACGAGAGAGTGTTACTTTTTAGCTTCATTCTGAAAGGTCTTTCCTTAGGAATCGCTCTCTTTCAAGTTGCGAACGAGAGAGCATTATTTTGTAGCTTCATTCTAAAAGGTCTTTCCTTAAGGATCAGTCTCTCTTTCAAGTACCAAACGAAGGAGCGTTATTTTTTAACTTTATTCTAAAAGGTCTTTCCTTAGGAATCACAAGATATCTAAAATATCTTGTCTACTTCCAAAGGAGCCCAACTTCTAACAGCTCTAGACAAATATTTCAGCTCCCGTTTTCACACACAACCAATTCCTAATCAAACTGTAAGCCAAATTTGAAATTAAGGACATTATCAGATTACTTACATGTGCAAATTATGCAGCAACTGCCAACTGTGTGGCATGTGGCATGTTTTCATTGGAATTTTCAATCCGTAATTAAAATGTGGCCGCACTGTCGCCGGAAATCAGAGAGTTCTCGCGTGGGAATCACTGGTCTGTCAATTAAAATCATATTTGCAAACTTTACACACCTGGGTAAAAGCGTGTAAGTAAGCGCGAATTGATTGTCACACCAAATAATCATAATAATCCTTTACGTGTGTGTGCAATTTCAATTGACAGGCGTCGGTGTGTGCGCGTGTGTAGGTGCTTGTGCGTTGCAGCGAAGCGGAAAAGCTGTTAGCGAAAAATCCGTAGAAAAAACCTGAAATGTAATCTCAAATGAAGCGAAAAATCACAAGGATCTTAGAGGAAGAAGCAGGAGTCTATCACTAGAAGGTCATAGAATCAGAGTCAGTTTTTATTTTATAATTTAAAAATATTTGGAAAATCAAATGCTACATTTTGCTTGGAAGAAGCCGTAGTCTAACCCTAAAAGGTCTTAGAATCAGACTCAATTTTTATTTTATAATTGTTAAAATGAAACTGCCACATTTTAGTTGCTTGTCTAAGGGATTTTTTTTAAATATATATACGGTCACACTATAACGATAATCTAACTTAAATAATCTAATTAAAAATATTAAATGAAACCGCAGATCCTTATTAAATGAGGTTCTTTGCCTTATTTGATTAAAATAACTAAATCAAATCCCGCTCTTTCTCTTTTTATAATTCACAACTGGTTCTTGACCAGTGTTACCTTATCTTAATCAGCGAAAAATACCCCCAAATCTCTTTATCAAAGTCCCTACCAACTCATTTAAACTAATCAACAAGAGCATTTTGTTTCCTCTGAATTATATATGAAGTTCCAGCGGTTGTGGCACCTGCGGGGCCATCATTCGGGCCATGAATTAATGGCAGCCTCTGCTTTCTCCTCTTTGTTTTTTTTTTTTCGTTTGTTTGCTAAGCTCTGCAGCACTTGGTGGCTCCATTTGCAGCTTCATCTCTAACCTCACACAATATCGATTTAACGTAATTAAGGTAAAGCGGCAACAGCAGCAGCTACAGCAGCAGCAGCAACTACAATAAAAATGTGTCGCTCAAAAGGGAGACAGAGAGATACATCATACTGAACATACTGGGAACCGTCTTGTCCCGGAGCCCCAAATAAAAATCAATAATTAAAGTTACTTTCTCCCAGCTGAGGGAGTCGCGCTATTGTCGCCCGTCGGCTGGCTTGTCCCTTAAAGTCTGGGCGAAAAAAAAAATGCCACTGAGGGGAATTGAGTTGGCTGACCGACTTGGCTTGACGCTTAATAAAGTTTATTGCGTATACGCAGTGTTGTCGTAATAATAACTATTAGTGTCATTATAATTATTATTATTATTATTATTATTATTATTATTATTATTATTATTATTATTATTATTATTATTATTATTATAATTAATATTATTATTATTATTATTATTATTATTATTAGTATTATTAGTATTATTATTATTATTATTATTATTATTATTATTATTTTTGTTATTATTATTATATTATTTCATTTTCATTATCATTATTTAACAGGTGACAGTTCAGTCACAATTTTTTTTTATCGGTTTAAAAAAAAAAACAATGACAAGTACAGTTGTGTTTAGGGAAATTTCGCTAAGTCACTCCTTCGGAGAGTACAAAAGAATTATCGATAAGTTTTTTGTTACATTTTACTGTTGCTGCTTACTCCATTTATAAAAAGGAGATAAAGACAAGTGAATACCCCAAAAGTAACCTGTTTTTAGAAAGTACAGTTGTGCTTCACATTTTCTATAAAAAAAAAAGAGTTGACAGACCACTGAACTTGTCCGTTTACCAATAGATATTACACATAATTTTGTATATATTATCTAACCTGACGAGTAAACATTAAAACAAGTAAAGTTATGTGCAAGACCACTCTTGTCCTACACAGACTTTTATCGATAGGTTTTTTGACATTTTGAGGCTTCTAACAAATTCATAAATTAAACAAGAAAACTGGTAAATCTGGTAATTTTATATTCAAAAGTACAGTTTCGTTGGCAAATTCTCACTCTCTCTCTCTGCTCTGGCCGATTTTTAATGCAAGTACCAAGTACAGTTGCGTTTCGTATTAATAAGTTATTACTTCCCGGTAAGTTATCGATGCGAGAATATGAAATGTTCAAATGAAATCCTAGGAAACTATACAATAGAAACTTAGGTAAAATCCTTGTTTATTCAAAAGTACAGTCTCTCTTTCTCTCTGCTCTGTCCAGTTTGCAATGCAAACAAGTACAGTTGCGTTTCGTATTAATTAGTTATTACTCACCGATAAGTTATCGATGCAAGAATATGAAATGTTCAAATGAAATCCTAGGAAACTATACAATAGAACCTTAGGTAAAATCCTTGTTTATTCAAAAGTACAGTCTCTCTTTCTCTCTGCTCTGTCCAGTTTGCAATGCAAACAAGTACAGTTGCGTTTCGTATTAATTAGTTATTACTCGCCGATAAGTTATCGATGCGAGATTTTGTGTTGTTCAAATGAAATCCCAGGAAACCATATAATAAAACCTCTCTAATTTGATGCCTATCAACGAATTATGAATGGGAAATAATTGGATTAACATTTTGCCAAAGGTCGCACCCAGTTATTGTATTGTAATTCTCGGAAGCCTTGGCATTTGTCACCTTCATGCTATGCATTCATATCTTAACACTTTCGAAATCAATCTATAAATTGTAATTGACAAATTACACAGCATATGGATTTATTCTGGAAAGGGGAGAAGGACACAGGCTCGAGCCGTGCATGTTATGATGCATTTATGCATTAACAGGAAAATCATTCCGGTTTTGCCAAATGTCCAAAGTAAGTACGGAAATATGTTTTTGGCCCAAGATAAGCCCCAACAAATGACAAATGGAAGGATGTCCCGGTCGAAATGGTGGACTGGCAAGAGCGGTACAGTGAATAATGTCAATTAAAGAACGCAAAATCGATGTGTTTGCCGGGGTCCTTGCCGGACTCGCCGTCACTGTGTAATGCCAAAATTGCTGTAGGCGTCGCACTGGTCTAGTTTTAATGGTGATTAATGATCCGAATTTTGGCTGGCAGCGAGTGCGAGAAAAACAGGCAAATGCAAAAGTAATGTTTAATATCTGTCATCCTGTATAATAGAGAGCGGGAAAAAAAAAATCTGTGAGCCTCGTGGGCGCTCAATAATAATAATAATGGATGTTAACTTCCATTTACGTCAATCTGATGTTCGGTGGTGGCCTCATTTTAAATTAGGATTTAATCAGAAACCCATCGGTTTTCATTGAACTTGTACTTGTACAAGTACATTTTTCAATGTCACATATATGCATTCCATATGAAGTTGGTTTGATGCCTGATGGGTCATTGTTTTAGACCAACAGCCGGTATAAATCCCCTTTATCCAGGAAGAAACAGTCCTGGCAATCTGCCGCATCCTTGCCTGCTTCGTGGCAATGCAATTGGGGTCGCTTTTGGCGGACACAATACGTTCTTTCCACACAGAACGCTAAGCATTCCCAGCCCCGGAAGCGTTCTCCTTGCACCCACAACTTTTACACCACAAAAAATAGTAACTTTTCGAAAATTAGAAACTTTGTAAGGTTTTTTGGAAGGTTTTTAAATTTATTTTTGAAATAAAATGTTAGAAAAAGAAGTTCTCAAAGAGTGAAGTTTAAGTTTAATCAAATTAAAGACTTCCATTAAGTCCTTTTTTTCAAGTCTTTAGAATTTCTGGAATGCTTACATATTTCTTCGAGTGCATTGAGGTATAAAAATGTGCACGAAATTGTTGCGTGCAATAAAAGTAAGCTCCGGTAGTGAGCTGGAGCCAGAGCCTGGCCGGAGACGGAGCCAGAGACGTAGCCGTAGCCCTTGCCGTATCCCTAGCCATCATAGTCGTCGTCGTCGCTAAAGTGCAACGTGATGCAAGCTGATGTTGCTGGTATTTAAATGCCATCGCACAAGTGCTGCAAAGTAGGAAGTGCAAGCTGGTGTGCGGGGGTGGCTCTCTCTCGGGGGAGGGGGGTTCTTCTGTTGCAAATAGTACAAATGAAGTGGCACGCCAGCCTGACAGTCGCTTGAAATGCTTCCTTCTGCCTTTACCCCTGGCCAAAACCCGTCGCAGTTGGCACTTCAACTGGCTGGCTGGCTGCCTGCCTCTTTATTATGTGAAATTAATTTTAATTAAAAATATTTTGAGCTTCCGAAATGAGCATGAGAACGAAGAAATAATATAAAAAAGGGCAAACTGAAACTGAAAACCTGTGTTAGCGTTGAGTTTTCACTAGGGACATGCTCTTTCATTTTTGGTTTTTACTATTCCGGTTGCAGTGTTAAAAATAGCACTGGTAAAACGTTAGTTTTTAAATCAAATGTCACATTAAAATTGCAAAACGGGCACACTGTCAAATTAATTGGACATGACAAGACACGCACTGATTGCGTTAATAAATCAAAATGAACATTTATTGCAAACGGGCACACTGTCAAATGAATTGGACATGATAAGACATGCACTGATTGCGTTAATAAATCAAAATGATTATTGCAAACGGGCACACTGCAAAACCAGTTGGACATGATAAGACACGCACTGATTGCGCTAATAAATCAAAATGTTTATTTATTGCAAACGGGCACACTGCAAAACGATTAAGACATGATCAGACACGCTCTGTTTTAGTAAAATTCTTGAATATTTTTCGTTTTAATGCAACTGTGCTTTGTATTTTTCGTCAGTTTCAAATTCCGCGAAACGACAGAACACCGCATTGGCATTGGTAACATCGCCATAATGATTCACACAGTTCGAGTTGACAGTGATGAAGCCCACGGGGCTGACAGCTTGGCTTTAGGCCCTGCCAAGGGGCGCCTATGCCCTGACACCCGATGCCGCCGCCCGACAACTGATTACAGGCACCCAAAGCCCACAGTCCACAGTCGTAGCTTTTCCCCGCTTTTCCTCGCTTTTCCCCTAGCATTGGGTAAGGGGAGATACATATATTTTGCAATCAACACTTGTCGCGTTGTCATTGTTCTTCTTTGGGATTATTCAATGCGCGAGAAGTAACATTGCAGTGATTCCTTTTTTCTGTAAGAGAGTTTCAGGCTACTCTACTTTACAATTTCCTTAAAAATCTTCTTCTAATTTTAAGGAAAGTAAAAAGGTTTCTTAAACAACTTTCAAATGAAACCCAAGGACAGTAAATTCTCTTTTTGTGAAGTCTGCTCACTTAAAAGAGCAACTGTGGCTCTCCATCAACCAATTAATGGCCCCTGAAGCCAGTGGAAACCTTCCTTTCTTGCCTTCCCTTCACAGCTTGGAGTTTTCTGGTTTCTGGATCCCAATACCGTACGCATCCTGTAGCCTGTAGCCTGTATCCTGTGTATCCTGTAGCCAGGAGCCAGCAGCTCCTTGTATGCATGTGTCCAATTACAATTAGAGGCATCTTAATGCGCCCCAGCCAGGACGAAGTGTCTGTAGTGGAATCAATTAATATTGGCAATGGGCACCAATTAGCGATTGATTAATTAGAATTGGATGCTGGATGCCAGGAGGAGGAGGGGGAAACAGGGGGAACAGGGAATGAGGCGGGGGCTGCACGTCTCTTAAAAAGGAGAACAACTTTTTGGTCAAGTCTGAGAAGGAGCGTTAATTTAATTGAAATTGAAGGAAGTAGAATTGGGATGAACTAATAAAAGTAGTTCGAACTGGTTGGGAATTTTAGAGAAAATCAAAAATATTAAATATACAAGTTAATAATGTTAAATTTAATAAGAAAGACAAGCCTCATATCTTCACTTTCGTCTTGAGTAATGATTTTGGTTCACAAAATGGAATAACAAATTATTTATACATTTTTTACCTAAATTCTTGTCATAACTGGTTGGGAATTATAATAAAAATAAGGTAAATTTCACATTTTTGAGATAAATTATAAATTAAAATAAACTGTATTACTTACGCCTGATAATAGGTGTAAATTGAAGGTGAAAAATATTACAAATTATAAATTTTATACCTAAATTGTGGTCAAAACTGGTTGGGAATTATAATAATTTGTAAAAAATTGTGTAAATTACTGATTTTAGGATTTATGCCTGATAATAGGTGTAAATTGAAGGTAAAAAATATAACAAATTATTTATAAATTTTTTACCTAAATTCTCGTCAAAACTGGTTGCGAATTATAACAAAAAATTGTGTAAATTACACATTTTGGGAGGTAAATTATGATTGAAAAGAAACTGTATTACTTACGCCTGATATTAGGTGTAAATTGTAGGTAAAGAAATATAAGAAGTGGTTGGGAATCACTCGAAAAAGCAAAGTAAAATAGGTTCTTAAATAGTAAAATTTATAAATTAACTTTTCCTTAAATTCCCGCTACCTCGAAAGAGGTTCAAAGGTTAAAGACCAACCTAAATAGCTGAAATCGAAATAAATATATACATTCATTGCACAAAAGGCCATCAACCGCAGGGACCATTGGCTATGACATCTGCTCCCCGCTCCCAACCAGAGCCGGATGAAGCCCGTTCGTGTCCGGCTGGGAATCTATCAATTTTTATTTCAACTACAAACGAACTGCGGACGGTGAACTGCGAACTGCGAACCACGAACTACAAGCTACGAACTACAAACTACAAAACTACAAACTATTCCTGGCCTGACCCACTGCCGGAGCTGTCAGCAGAATATGCATTGTGAGGACTGTAAAGGGCAGGAAGCCAATAAGCTGGCAATCAAACGGAAGGAAGCATCAATAAATAAATATATAAATCCGAGTGGATACTTCCGGCATCATTATGCCATTTGCCAATTTACAAACGACGTTTCGTTGCCAACAATTTAAATGTTATTTTTGTTCAACGTCATCAGGACTAAAGCAAGAGTTGTTTATAGTAAAAATACTTATATTATATAGTTTCTTATATATTTATAGGAACTAGCAAATTATAATGATGTGTGCGTTGCGATTCCTTGAATTTCTTCTTGAATTTCTTTTGCTTGTACTTTTTATGGCTCAGAAATTGTTGTAGAAATTGTAGAAAATTTTTTAGCTCAAAGGGAAAATTAAGGTATAGTATAGGTTTTTTCAAAGTTAATTAAATATAATAATTTAAATTATAATTATTTGAAATAAATCAAATTTCTGTAGTCTTAAAAAACCCCTTAATAAGTGCTCAATAATTTTGTAATTTTTTAGGTTGTATAATCAAAACATAGACTTCTTACTGGGAGAGTAAAATATTTTTAAGTCTTGGGTTTTACAATCAAAACAGAGACTTTCTTACTGGGAAAGAAAATATTTTTTAATTCTTAGAAGTTCTACATTTTACAATCAAAACATAAAAACTTCCTACTGGAAAAAGAAAATAATTAAAGCTAAGAAATAAATTTCTCCCTTTTTAAAAACTATCGAAAAGAAAGTTTCAGCTAAGAAATAAATTTCTCCCTTTCAAAAAACTATCTAAAAGAAGGCTTCAGCTAGGAAATAAATTTCTCCCTTTTAAAAACTATCTAAAATAAGGCTTTAGCTAAGAAATAAATTTCTCCTTTTCAAAAAACTATCAGTAAATGTTACTACCTAAAATTAAGTCTCTTTTCCATATAAAAATGCCATCCTGGTCTCTTTTTACAACAAACAAAACTTAGATATGAGGTAAAATCTTTTTTTTTTTTCACATTCCCGCTACAAAGGCCATATAGTAACTCGTTTGCTGAACGCTTGCCATAAAAGTAAACAAATCGAGGTTTTCGAGTGAAAAATAAAAGGCTTTGTGGGCAAAGTCAACACCAACCAGGAGGCTTGGTAGATATATTAAAACGTGGCCCGGTGTTTACTGTATCGACGGAGGTGGATATTCAATCTAAAACTGCATCCAGTGGCTCTTTGACCTGCACTTTGAAACGATGATTCCCGGAAAAGACTCTCTCTCAATCCGATGAAGAGAGATTATCCATTTATTCAGTTTTTTGTTGCGTTAATTATTCTTTGGCTTAACTGTTCCGAATACGATTTGAGCGTCAGAAAGAAACTATGTCTGGGACTTGAGTGAGGGAAGAAGAAAGGTGAAAGTCAAAGTTTCGGCCCGGCGGCTGTTGTCATAAAACTTTATCCCTGTCATTACAAACGCCTTAACAGCTAGATCAACATGCCGCAAGTGGCCGCCCAGGACAACACAGGCACAGGCACAGCAGCCGCCAGCTGCCCCATTCCATCCGCTTTCCCCTTGGCCACATCCTTTAACCCCCCCTGCCACTGGGTCCTTTTGCTCCCTCGTCAGAGCAAATGTGAAAAGAATAAACTCAGGGAAACACTTGGGGAAATAAATGTGGAACACGCTAAATCTTTGAAAATGGTATGTGTTTTAGGGATGGCAGAAAATAGCTATATATCGATATAAGTCGATTTAAGAAACTTGCAATAAATCGATATTATGTTTTTTATGTAGTGAAAAGAAATATAATTAAATCAGATCAGAAATTTTAAAAATGGTATGTGTATTAGGGATGACATAAAATAGCTAAATATCGATATAAATCGATTTTTTAAACTTGGAATAAATCGATATTCTGTTTTTTTTTATAGTGAAAAAATATAATACCATTTTCAAAAATCTTTAAAAATGATATGTGTATTAGGAATAACAGAAAATAGACAAAAACGATATAAATCGATTTATTAAACTTGAAAAAAATCGATATTCTGTTTTTTATAATGAAAGAATTTAAATACAATTTTCAGTTATATATTTTTTACTCATAAAAATATCTTCGCTATTCAATATTTCGATAAACCAAAGTAAACGATAATTTCGATATAATATTGGTATATAATATTTTATCGGAATATTCTTGTATACTATTTTATACGACTTTTTGTCACATTCCCAAAATTAACAATTTCTTGCTTTTTATATTAAATTATATTAAAAAAATTTATTAACTTTAGGTAAAAAAAATATTCTTAAGGCATTTTGCTTCCATTTTTTTAACCTTCAACGATTTAAAGAGATTAATATAAAAAATTCAATTTTCCAGATTTCTTGTCTACTTTTTCTGAACTTTCTTTGTGTGAAACAATTTTATATATATTTTTTTTTTTGGTCTTTGAAGACCAGAAAAAGGGAGTGCTCTTGCTAGCTCCTTTTTTGTTATTTCTATTTCTTGTCCATAATTTTTCTCGGTCTTTTTTTTGCCTTTTCGTCTTCCTGGAGGGCGGAACGGAGTCGGTGCTTTTTTTTTTTTGTTGCTTAAACATTTATAAGGCAAGGCTCTGCTGTCCGTTTCCCTTGGCCCATTCATTCATTTTCATTTTCATTTTCATTCCGCCGCCGTCGCCCTTAAACATGTGTTGTAGTTGTGCAAATCCAATTTCATTCGCCTTTTTTTTTTTTTATTTATTTCTTGGCTCCTTTTTGGCCAGTTTTTGTGTCAGTTTGTTGCCCAGCGCAACGTTCAACGTTGGACACAACGTTCCATGTCCCATGTCCAATGTCCAATGTCCAAGTGCCACTTCAGTTCACCCCCCCGCCCCTCCCCCCTCACACTCGTTGAAGTTTTTCTCTCTCGATTTTGGGTCAGTCAGCAGCGGCATAAATTATCAGCTTCAAGACGGGAATCTATGGGAATATTCCCACACACTCGCTCTGTGTCGCGGCCTATGCAAACAATCAGCGGAAAAATGCCCGGAAAATGGCAAGGAAAGGGTTTTGGGTTCATCCTGAAAGTCAAGAGAGCCTTGCGAAAGCCACCAAAAATCAGCTTGGCAGCCCAAGAATATTATTATTCTCATTGACTGCTTAAAGTTAAAAGAACTTGTAAAAAACAAGTTGAACTTAAGACGTTAACTAGGCAAACCTTTGGCCAAAAGAATTTATAATGACTTAATGACCTGAATTTAAAATAACAAGTTATAAAAAAACCTCAATTACTTTTTAGCAATATCGATTTTAGCTTCAAAACCACATTGATAAGTTTGGTTTTGTTTCGCGAGCATATATATTTTTATCTATATTGAAAAATCGTTATATAATTTTGGGTAAAATTTAGAAAAATGTTGACGATATAACCCCTTAAATTAAAAACAAAAAAAAAAAAAAAGGTCACATTTTTGGCCTAAAAATCGCGTACTCCTTTAATGATTTCTTGATTTATCGATCTTTCGATTTCAGTCTGGTTTGGTTTTTTCTTCTTGGTTTTTCAAGGATAACTTTTCTGCATTCAAAACAAAATATCTCATTTTTGGTCAATTTTTTTTTTTAATTTTGACGATGTAACCCCTTATTGTGTTTTGAAAATATGGGTAACATTTTTTTTCTTAAGCTTTTTAACGGTTTTTTGATCATAACTTGGCTAAAACTCTACCGATTTCACTCTGGTTTGGTTTTTTCTTCTTCGTTTTTTTATACGATTTTTTCTGCATTTAAAACTCAATTTCAATTTTTTTGTCAATTTTTTGCATTTTTTTTCAAAAAGTGGGTCACATTTAAAAATCGGCAACACCTTCAACGGTTTTTTAGTCATAACTTGGCTAAAACTTAACCGATTTCAGTCTAGTTTGGATTTTTCTTCTTGGCTTTTTTAGGCAAACATTTCTGCATTCAAAATTAAATATCAAATTTTTTGTCAATATTTTTTTCATTTTTGACGATGTTACCCCTTGCATATTTTTGAAAAAATGGGTCACACTTTTTGGCTGAAAAATTTCTATGGTTTTTTGATCATAACTTGACCTAAACTCAACCGATTTCGGTCTGGTTTGGTTTTTTTGTCTTCGTTTTTCAAGGACAATTTTTCTGCATTCAAAACTTAATTACCTAATTTTTTGCCGATTTTTTTAAATTTTGACGATGTAACCCCTTTCTGTTTTTTGAAAATTATGGGTAGCATTTTTTACTCAAGACTTTTAATGGTTTTTTGATCATAACTTGGCTAAAACTCAACCGACTTCAGTGTGGTTTGGTTTTTTCTTCTTCGTTTTTCAAGGAGAATTTTTCTGCATTCAAAACTCGACATCTAAATTTTTTGCAAATTTTTTTAAATTTTGACGATGTAACCCCTTTCTGTTTTTTGAAAATTATGGGTAGCATTTTTTACCCAAGACTTGTACGGGTTTTTTGATCATAACTTGGTTTAAACTCAACCGATTTCAGTGTGGTTTTGTTTTTTATTCTTAGTTTTTCGAGGAGAACATTTCTGCATTCAAAACTCAATATCAAATTTTTAGTCCATTTCTTTTTAAATTTTGACGAAGGGGTTACCCTTATTGTTTAAAAAAAAAAAATGGGTAAAATTTTTTACTTAAGAAATTTAATGGTTCTTTGGACATAACTTGGCTTAAACTCAACCGATTTTAGTCCGGTTTGGTTTTTTCATCTTAGTTTTTCAATGAGAATTTTTCTGCATTCAAAACTCAATATAGAATTTTTTGACAATTTTTTTTTTTTTTAAATCAATATCATTCAATTTTAAATTTATTTTCGATTAAAAAAAAGGAAAACCCACACATTTTCACCACATTTTTCAAGGTACAAATATTTTTCCAGTGCCACAAAGTTCGGTAGGTAAGAAAAAAGAAGTGGCCAGGCCTTCTCAAGTGTTGTGCACACACACCAACACACACACACCGCTTTCGAGTGGTTTTTGAAAAGTCAGAAATCAACAAATATGGGCAAAAACCTTTTTGTTGTTGTTGCTGTTGTTAACGGCAAATGAAATTGATTGGCAAACCGTAAAATGATTTACGGAAATGAATATTTGAGCAGCTGCATTGTTCCATATTTGTATTCACTTTGTGTTAGTTGGGACTTTCGGTAGGGTTTCCAATGATTTCAAATGAAAATTAAGGATTTCGAAATGGCTTCCGATAAGACGGCAGAAAATAAATGTACAATAGATAATATGGAAGAGGCAACGGTGCGTATGTGTGATGCGCCGCCCTCTAGCTCACATCACGTACACGCAGTGTGGTCCCTGTGCTTGTACTTGCATTTGATTTAATGCTGCTTGAGCTCATTTAATGCGAATTTGCTGGGATTAATATTTACCTGGTATTCATGGGCAATGCTAACGAGCTATTGCCGAGGTAACCATACGATATTCCAACCCCCCGTCTCAGTTTCAGCTGCATTGACCCTGGATTACCCTCCGACCTCTCCACTATTTAGTGTCTGAATGCAAATGGTTTTTAGCATTAAGCTGCTGCAGCAGCAGATGCTTCTCAAATGACACAGTCCGCACGGAGAGGCAACTTCCCAAAACTGAAACTAAACCGAAAACCGAAAACTGAAACTGAAACCGCCTCCGAGAAGTCGTTAATTAAATATAAATACCTCTGAATAAGCCAGCAAGTAAAGAATAATATGCTTCACGGCTCGCCAGTCTCGGCATCCTTACAAATTTGCATAAATGTTATGTATGTGCATTTTGGGTTGCTAATTAAAAGGGCCACACATGTGAGTGTGTCTGTGTCTGTGGATTGTGGGTCAGGGGAGCTGCTGGGTACCAGGATCCAAGGTGTCCTCACACACACACATTACATGTTTGTGTATATTTTTTTGTAAAACTGTTCAACGCCTGTCCCTGTTTCCGTACAGCCAGCCGAGGGCACTAAACGCTTCAAACGCTTAGCAGAAAAGCCCTCAGCCAATCCCCTTATTACGGGAATTTGTGCAGTGACAGAACCAAAGGCATGGGACAAAGTCCTTGTTTCTACTAAAAAAAAATAGTGTTACAATAAAAAAAATTGTTTTCTAAATTAAAGTTTTCTATAAAATTGTTTTTTTTTTAAATATAATTTAAAAATACATACAAATTTGTATATTCAAAGTAGAAAAATTAGTACTTTTTAAAGTTTAACTAGAAAAAACGTTTCCTTTTAAGCTTTTAACAAGCAAAAATCGTTTTAAATCGATTTAAACCGATTAATATCGATAGTTAGGTAATTGTTTACTTATAAAATCATTCTTAAAAATATAAAAACTAATGCCTAGGATAAAGCTTAAACAGAAACAATCTTATTGAAATATGGCAAAGCAAAAAACAATTAATATCGATTTTAAATATGTTAATATCGATTGCAAATCGATTAATTACGATTGCCTAGGATAAAGCTTAAACAGAAACAATCTTATTGAAATATGGCGAAGCAAAAAACAAATAAGATCGATTTTAAATATGTTAATATCGATTGTTAATCGATTAATAACGATTTCTCCTGATTTCATTTTAAATTAATATTAAAACTACGAAAAATAAACAAGAACATTAATCACCAGTTCTGTTTACTTCCCATAGTTATTCATTTTCTCGAGCTAGCTGTTCGCTCAACTGATTTTTATAAACTATTTTTATAAAACTAAATTAGAAATTAAAGAAAATAACCCCTTCCCTGTTTTGCCATATGGAAAACCGCGAAGCAATTAACCCATAATTAACCGACTTTTCTGCTTTCCTCGGAGCGTCCCTCTGTGCTGATGCTGGATAATTACACATCCGCGAATTGCTTGTGATTAGAGCTACTTGTGTTTTCTCTGCGTGTACACACACACATTCGCTCGTCTGGCAGTTGCAACTTTTTAATAAGCCCAACGGGGAGGGGAGAGTCTGAGTCCGGGCCTGGGCCCTGGACTGCCACTTGACATGGTTGAGGCCGAAAAGGGGCTAACTTTGTCCGCAAAATGCAAAATGTGTTAGTTCAGGGATGCACTTCCGCTGACGCCCCCGCAGAGTTGGCGAAACAATTAGCCAATTAAATGGTTTTATTCAGTCAGTGTTTTCAAATGCCAAGAATTTTGTGTTTAAAATTAAAAAAACTAAAATATAAAGAAAGCTTTATTCTTGGGTATTAAATGTTTTCTTAAAAAAAACATAATTCCTTGTTTCCTGGTAAATATTTACAATAGGCATCGATATAATATTGATAGAAATCAGCAGAAGCCTCGATAGCAAGAGGAATATAAATCTATAATTAAATTTAATTGCTTTGATTATCGATTACAGATTACAGATTAAAAGTATCGAAACCAAATTTTTATAATAGATAACTACCGATAGTTTTGATAATAGATTACTCCCTAAAACAGATCTATCGATATTAAAGAGTTTCTAGAAACTCTTATTCTTATTTTTAAGTTCTTTTCGCACTTTTGCCTATAAATTTTTCATAGTGTAAGCTCTAACGGTTAAAGCTGCTGCTAATTTGTTGCCCCGCCAATTAATTGACGACCCTCGACTGCTGACTGTTGACCTCTTCGTGGAAAAGGATCTGGGCTCTAGACTCCAGACACTGCACACAGAGCACGGACACGCCCTGGAAATGCTACGGCTTTCGCTGAAACCAAAAGCCACTTGTTGAGTCACAAAAGCGTATCGCATTTGCCAGTGCACTGTCTCCCCCCCTCATGGATTTTATTAATTCGCAGAATTCCGGATTTTCCTATCGGTTTCAGTGCGATACCAGGTGCGCTCTTGGAGTGTTAAGAAATTAAGGAATTAGTGATTCGCTGGGAACGCAAATGAGTTTCTGGAAATTGTAAAGATTATTAGTGATTACCCGCAGATTCAATAATGCTTTGTTATGGTTTTAATGAACTGGGATTGCTGTCGAAAAATTTGTATCGATAACATTATAAATTGTTTAATTTGTATAGCCAAGAAGAGATTTATAAATGTCATGAAAAAGTATCACAAAAATGCTTTCGAAATGGCAATTACTTAATTTTTTGTTCAGTATTTACTTTAAACGGTGTATAAAATGATCTTTTCACAGACATATCGATAAATCTTTAATCTATTCCTTATTTAATCATAAAATTTAAACTTTGCTGATTTATGTCTTTAATATATCATCTTAATATAAATTATGGTTTTGCATTTAAAAAATCAGCAAAGTTTTAATTTTAAATATTAATTTAGGAAAAGAGAAAAAATCTTTTAATCGTTATTTATCGATATATCGGTATAAATATCCTTTAATAAATCAAAGTAAAATTAGTTTAAAGCTTTTAAAAAATCATACAGCTATTTTGTTCTTTACAATCCCCCTTTAAAAGTTGTATTTATTTTCTATTTAAATAAATTTTTTTGTATGTTTTCATCCGGCACCTCATTTACATGCCCAATGGGTGGGCTCTGGCTCAGGCCCAGTCCATTTGCAGTGCATAAAAGTTTAAGCTAAGTCCGAGGAAACCGCCATTAAAATAACTTTTTACCCGCCAACATTTTGTTCCATGTTTTCTCGGTATATATATCTATATATATATATTTAGACGTTTATATTTGTTTGTTGCGGGGCGTATACGTAATATTAGAGTGACACCTACAACGGAAGCGGGTCCCTCTCCTTCCTCTTCTTCTCTTTCTCCATTTCCATCTCCCATCAGCAACTTCAACATCAGTTTTTCACAACGGCGGCGGTCTGATAACTTTTCAAATTTAGCCGCTTGGAAAAGCTCAAGGAAAATGGGGAAAAAGCGGCGGAATACCAAGGGAGGGAAGGAACCGTGGCGAAGGGGTGCCGGAAAGTATGCTAAGTATTTGGCGGGTCGCAGTTTACATTGGGGCCCCGCCCATTGAAATTTTCGCTCACAAGCTCACGAGCCTTTCACAGAAGTTCGCATTCAATTAAAGTTGAACAACAGCCAAGGAAAACCCCAAAAAAACCCCGGGTATTGGGGCCTTAATCCTCATTGCAGCCAGCAAGAGATCCGATTTTTGATATGGAAAATATGAGTGAATAAATTTAAAGGGGATTAGAAGGCTTAAGAGGTGTGTGGGTTTAATTTAGGATCGGGGGAAAAGTTGGATGAATTTTATATATAAATATAAATATATATATTTTATATACAAATTTTATAATTTATATAAGAAACCAAAAAAAGTACTTAATTTTTTTTGTTTTTGGGAAACTGGAAACCTAAATATGAGTTATCGATAAAACACTTTAAAATAAATCGATATAAAATACAAATATCATTAGAAAACAGCACAGACTTCGCTATAAAAAAGGGTATTAATCGATTATTGATTATTAATCTTATTATCTTTAAAAACTATCGATAGTTGGCTCTCAATGCACAGAGTTAAATAAAAAAAATATCGTTAGAGAATTGTTACAGCTATGATTATCGATAAGATCTAATCTTATTTAATTTATGTGATAAAATCAAATAATCAATAAGATCAAATCGCAAAAGATCTTCACCGATCAAACAGACTAAGATATGGCTTTTATTTGCAATTTATTTCAAATTATAATTTGTAGTAGGTAATTTCGCTTTGTGTTTATTTTTATTTGATCTCTCTTTAGTTCCTTATCCAACGCTTTCGCTTTCGCTGTCCTATTCTAACCTCGATGCGTGTTCTCTCCTTGCATGTTACTTGGTCTGCGGTTGCATTCGACGACGGACCAAAAAAAAAAAAATAAATAAATGTTTGAAAAAAAAAACAAAACCAAAAACCAAAAGATTTTTTCATAAAAAAAAATATATCAAAGAAAAGAAAAGAAAATAAATAGAAGAAGAGAAAAAAAGAGAAGAAGAGAAAAAAAGAGAAAAAACAGTGAAGAAAATATAAGAGAAAATATAAAAGAAAAGCAAAGAAAAGATGGATACCAAATTGGAGGCGCGTGGCCAGTTTCCGGCCTCGTTTCCGGACACTTTTAAAAACTTCTTTGCTATGATGAACGAAGACGAGGATCATATGGGGCTTTTTGCCAATCTCCTGGAGGATAAGGTAGTCCCAGTCCGAAAATCGGATCCTTGATCCTTGAACCCCATCGAAACCCTTTTCCTTAACAGCCGCCTGAAGCTTAAATCTAATTTCCGATGGTAACCCCCTCAAAATTCCCCCTCATTCACAGGTAATTCCCCGCCAAAACAGCCCCGTGCCCGTCCAGCGTCAGCGCTACGGCGGCAGCATGCGGAGCCACAGCGGGGGAGACAGTTCCGGCCGTTCCGGCCGCCACTATCATCCCCCCCAACAGCAGCAGCAGCAGCAGCAGCTGTCGCAGGGCCAACAACAGGTGAGCAGCACTTGGAACTTCTCTAGCCACTCGCTAATCTTTCCCCTTCCCCTCTCCCACAGCACAACATGTCGGTCTATCAGCCCCGCAGCCGCAGTGGCAGTGGCGGCAGCGGCGGCGACTTGATCTCCGGCAGCATCGGGAGTCGTGCCAGCTCGCTGCGTCGCTCCCGGGCCTCGCTTAGCTTCAGCGCCAATGGCCTGAATGTTGCCGGAATGGGACCGGATCCGGGTTCGGTTCCGGGTCCTAGCAACGGTCCTGCTGGCGGCAGCGGTCTGGATCTAAGCCAGAGTCCAAATCTCAATCAAAATCATGGACAGAAAATGAAGCCAGGAGCATCGCCTGGTGGAGATCGTACCACCACCACGCAGCTGTGGAAGCACATCAAGTACTGCTGCCTCCACCAGGAGTCCGTGGCACAGTCTTCGCAGACCGATAATCCCGGCCAGAAGCATGTGACCCTCGTCTGTGACTGCGAGCGGCTGAGGGAGAAGCAGAAGCGTCTCGGACCCGACGGCGAGGACAATTGCGGCGTGATCAAACTGCAGGGCTACGTGTATGGCTATGCACCGCCGCAGCCGTTGCCCGCGAAGCCATCGAAGGCTACGATCAAGATGTTGCCGCCAGCATCGGCGACCACGTCCAGCGATGAGCCGAGATCGTCCTCGCCCAGCATTACGGCGGCGGCGGCCAAGAACAAGAGCCTGCAGGAGCGGCAGGAGCGCACGCAGGCCAGGCATTCGGTTATCCTGGAGCGAGCCTTTGATTTCGGTGAGTGTTTAAAGGGTATTCTTTTCTTATTTCTAAAATTAAAATAATATTTTGACAAGTATAATATTAGTTAGAAGAGTAATTATAATAATACCTTAAATTACATTTAGTTTTGGGGCTATTAATTTTCTTTTTAGTTAATTATTTAATCGGAAATTTAAAAAATGGCAGTATTGGTTAACTTGTTTACTCTTGAACAGTGTTGAATAACCTATGTTCTCTAAAACAGTGTTGCATTATTTTTTTTTTGTTATAAAAAGTATTGCCTACATTATTTTTTCATAAACACAGTGTTTCTTACCTTATTAAATATTAATGAATATTCCCTCAGTGTTGCCTAACTACTTTCGACTCCCCACCAGTGCTAGAAAAGTATAAATCTTACGATTTAATCAGCAGGCTGCCATAAAGTCAGGCAAACTGAACAAAAACTGGCATGCAAAACCCTGCTCTCGCGTTCCCATAATTTTCCCTTGATGGCCACGCCCTGCTTATCACCTGCCAGACAGTGTTGTAAAGCGCAATTAAAAGCGCACGCAAACAACCGTAGATTTCCCGCTGCGAATGCTCGCCAGATGGCTAATCAAAAGCGGAAATGCAGCCGCTGCATGGGAGGGCTGGCGGTGCTTGATTACGGAATTAGTCCACCGACTAGCACCGGGGGATAGAAAAACTCCCCTACCCCTCCCCCTGTTCCCATCCAGCCCCGGAAGTGCGTGCTTGCATGGTGCAGGGCCAACGCTGGGCAGGTAAATTAAGGACTTTGTCCCTTGGACTTGTTTGCGAGCGAGCGACACCTGGCCCCAATTTGCTGCTGTTTCCTGGCTGGCTGCATGTGCCCTAAATTTGCCACTAGCCTAGTTTTAGGCCAGAAAATATACATATACGAAAATGGTACAGGGATCGTTATATATATATAGCAAATCCCGAAAAGAAAAACATAAGAGAAGGCCTCAAACTCCCGCCCGGAACAAGTTGCTGTTGCCACATTGATGCAATTATGGTTGCTTTGTGGCACCTGTAAAGGGAGTCCCCTGTCTGTTGTCTGATGTTTGCTGTCCGCTGTCTGCTGTCCAGTTTAAAGCACTTAAGACCGGAAGCCCATTATCAAGCTGAGAGGACTGTCCCTGTTGGGCAACAAGGGCCATATATAAGCTCGTTTCGGTTCTCGTTTTAGCTGGCTTCTTAACTCAATTTGGTTTTCCTATTTGCCAGTTACCAGAGCCATTAGCTTTTGTTTTAGGCATTTATTTTTGAAAAAGTCAAAACAGTGTTGGTTAACTTGTTAAAAAACAGTGTTGGGTAAATTGAACACTTTTGTGATAACTAAAAAGTTCTAAGACTTTTAGTTAATTTATAAAAATATATAAAGCCTCAGTTATAAATTATTAAATACTTGAAATAGCTGAATTTGTAAGGATTATGAATCTTATAATCCTGTTCCTTATTATCCTGCATGTCCCAAGCTTCACAGCTTTTTGGTATAATCAAAATCCCACGGATATTAGAATAATGAAAAAAAGAAATGCCGCCAGCCGGAAGTGAGCCCTAAAACGAAAATTAAACATCAACTTAAAAAGTGGCAAATGAGCAGCAGAAAAAGGGACCCGAAAGTCTCGAATCCTTTTTCGCAGATTTCGCTGGGGGAAGAGAGTGAGCGGATAATCGGTCTCGGGTCCAGGTAAAGGGATACGCTGATATATATGGCCCACAAAAAGAGTATTCGCCTTTTGTCCACTTAATTGCATTTGGCAAACTGTTGAATGCGATGAATGAGTCCTTCTCACGGTGATTAATTCGGGGAGCCCGAGAGAAATGTTTGAAGCCGCTTATGATTAATCGGCATAGCCCCAAAATGCACAAAAATAAGGGGAGAACTCATTAATCGAATGATTGAGCCTTGAGGAGTGAGTGAATTGAATGAATGAATAAATGACTGACTGAATATAGACATTAAATCACCGAGTTGGAGGCACTCTTTCCCCTCCGCCTGGGCAAGAGTTTTGAGTCCCTGACAGGGCGGGTCCTGGCTGGGTAATAAAATTCCCAAGCTAATTAAGAGTAAGCACCGCCGATAGAAAGTTTCGCTAGACAAACTCCGAGGCGAAGGATTTTTATGATCCTGCTGTGTGGGTGTACATATATTTCAGGCTTTATTTTTATATAAATTGATGGGTCCTTTTTTTGGGGATAAAAGCATATTTAAAATGGGAATTTTTAAACAGGAAAATAGGGAATTTTACATAGCAAATATTATATATTACGAAATAAGATAACATTTAAAAACTTGTCTAAACTAAAGATAAAAGTCGTAGACGCTTAATCCAATATATATAAATCATTATCTTCATTTGCTGTTTAATTATAAATTTAAATGCAATATTTTTCAATATTTAAACTGGAAATAAATCAATGTTTACCTTATTTATGTTCTCATATTGCACTTTTTCGTTCTTTAAAAATCTTCAACAAGTAAAACTCAAGACAAAACATTAATAAAATCAAGTTACTTCCTTAGTAAGCTAAAAATAAATTAGAAAAAATATAAATACACATAGATAAAACCATTTTCAAGCGTGTTTAATCTTGTTCAGCTGAAATGTCACAGTTGGCCACACTTTCTTTTGTTTTTTTTTTGGTTTGGAGTTGCCAGACAAGGTGACAGGTCGACTTCCTTAAGAAGTTCAAATGAATATTTAATATTTAATGTTTAGTATTTAACTGGTCGCGAGTGTACGTGTGCCAAGCTGTCATGTGTGTGTGGGTGTGACCATATTTTTAGCCATGTTCCGGGATCTAACCAACAATTTTTATTGGCGCCCAAGCAAGGACGACGACGCACACAAAGTTTATTAAATTTTTTCGCTTCTTCTTCTTTTTCGTCTTCCTTTTGTTGTTTTGGAAAGAAAGTGGAAGAAAGAAAACTTAAGCTTGGGCTATAAACATGTAAACAGCAAAGCAAACAGAAGGCAAATTCCCCATACATACACTGACTTTGGGAAATGTCTTGGAAAAGTTTCTTTACGGTTTTTTTTTTTTGCTGTTCTTCTCAGAGCTTTTTTGCTTTTTGCGGGGTCCTTTCTTGGCAAAACATTTTCATATTTGACTTCAACTTGGGGCGCATAATTCTTGGGAATACACAAACACACACAAACACACACTCGCTGCCCCGCAGGTGGCACTCTTAAGAGTACATACACACACACGTCCATCTGAAGGTGGCCCTGGACAGCGCCTTTTCGTGCTGAAATAGTGTCTGTTTTGGGCCGGAACAATTAGCAAATAAAATCAGTCCGAAATGTGTGATTTTCGCTTGTAATTGAAATTGGATTTTCAGGGAAACTAGAAGCTGGCAAAGGAGCAAATTATAAAGCAACTGTGTGTGTTGTGTTGCGGCCTGTCCCCTGTAATTTTTGTTTGCACTTCGATTCGAATTGCACAAAATGCAGAGCCATCTGAGAATGCAGCATAAAAATTAGTTTCCCGGAATGAGCACAAAATTGAGAGACCAGGAAAGGAACTAAATGAAGCATTTAAATTTTAAATATCGAACAATATTCTATATATTTCATATATCTGTTTACTTTTTTTTTTACTATATTGCCACTGTTGACTTGTCCCTAATTAAGGTTAATGCATTTAATTAAATCAGCATTTTTCATAATTGTGACTTTTGCGGTTTGAACTTCAATGACTGTTGACTTTTCATGAAAGTGCGTTTATTTACTTTCAACATGCTTTGTTTTATATTTTTTTTTATGTATAAAGCTTTTTATTAAATTATTGTTAAGCACAAATATATTTATATATTGACATTGGCATTGGCAGCGAGACCTTATATTTGAATTATACTCTAAAGGGATTTCATTATTTATGCAGGGCACTAATTCCCGCTAAATGAGTTTCCCATATTTTTTTAATATTTAATAACTCAGAACAACACAAAGCTATGAACACCTATGTATGCAGGAGAGCAAAAATATTCAGGGGAAAAACTCTTCTCATATATTTCATATATATTTCTTTTATTACTTGAATATTCCTGGGAAGTAGTTTGTAGTTTCCTGCCATTGTGCTCAGTTATTGCTTTGCCTTTTGTGCCGAGGAGATGTTTTGCAATATTAATTTTGTTTTCCCTTTAAATTCAACCTTATCCTGGCTGTTGTCCCTGGCTCGGGTCCGCAGATGCCAGTTGCGATGAGAGCGACAGCCTCAGTTTGAGCAGCAGCAACCAGGGACCGGTGCCGTCGCCAGCGCCCCATCAGCTGGCTTACAATGTGCTCAAGCCGATCCTCAAGCAGCCGCAGAAGCAGCAGCAACAGCTACAGCTACAGCAACACCAGCTTCAGCAGCAACAGCAGCAGCAACACCAGCTTCAGCAGCAGCAACAGCAGCAGCAACAGCAACACCAGCAGCAGCAGATTCCTGCTCATCCCAAGCAACATCGCATGCTGCCTACACCGCCCACGCACAGTGGCCTTGGGGCTTACCACACCCGCGAGGCTGCCCTGCAGCGCGTTCAGCAGCAAAGCGGCTTCGGCAGTCGCGGCAACCTGACCGCCATTCCGGCGGCCACGGGCTACAGCCAGGGAGCCAGCACCTCGGCAGCGGCAGCTGCGGCCTACAATGCCTACAGCCAGGCCCTGGAGCAGTCCTTGCAACAGCTCCAGCAGGTGCAGTTTGAGCCACAGCAGCAGCAGGTGATAATATATTTAAGGAATATTATTAAAAAATATTTTTAAACTAAATTTATAATGTAGTAAGCAAGAGGCAGGTCTGTAATCCTTTCTGGTTCCACTTTTCCGCCCCTCAATAGGTCCAGTTCGATTCACAGCATGTCCAGTTCGAGGCACAGCAAGTGCAGTTCGATGCCCACCAGCAGCAGGTCCAGTTCGAGGCCCATCAGCAGAGCTATGGGGATGCGGAGGAGCAGCACTTCCTGGAGCAGCAACAGCAGCAGCAACACCACCAACACCATCTGCACCAGCAGCAGTTTCCGCCGGAGGAATGGGACTACAGCACGGACTCGAATGCACCCTCCGTGCCGCCGCTAACCACCTACAATGACTTTCTAAATGCCGCTCAAAATCCAACAGGCAGTCGAGTAAGTTTAGCAAAAATATATAATTAATCATAAATACAAACAAAAATTAAAGTTAAATAAAATAATTTTTAATAATAATAAATAATAAATAATACATTAAATAATAATACATAATAAATTAAATAATAATAAATAAAAAATTAAATAATAAATAATAAATTAAATAATAATAACTAATGAATTAAATAATAAATTAAATATTAATAAATAATAAATTAAACAATAATAAATAATAAATTAAATAATAATAAGTAAATATAAATAATAATATAATTATCTTTTTAGAGACTAGATATGACATTAAAATCGAATCTTAATATCAGGCCTTAGTCGATATCTTTAAAAATCCATTTTTATAGTGTTCCGATATAAGTACGATTAATCGATATAAGATAATAAGTCAAACTAGGTAGCATTTTTTAAGTTATTTTTCGATAATTTCGATATTTTAAAGTTAATTCCATAATTTTTCATATAAAAAATAAAATAAATTAAAAAAATACTTAACTTAGTGACAACTAGGGATGGTAGAAAATTGAATTTACATGAAGAAATCGATATAAATATAAATCGATATTTTAATGGTCCGAAATATGTCCGATTATACTCTTCAATATAGCGAAAAAGAAAATTTTTAGGTTATTATTCAATAATATCGATATTTAATCGTTAATGCAACAATTTTTTTCATTTTAAAAACCAAAATTAAGGATATTTTTATATGTGATATTGAAAGCTATATTTTAAGTAATACCTTTCTGAAGGAACTTTAGAAATATAACATAAAACCCCCAAATGAAATAATATTTTGAGGTAATTACTCACTAATATCGATATTTAATCGTTTATGCTATAATTTTTCACATTTTAAATACCAAAATTAGGAATATTTTTTTATGTGATATTGAGTGCTATATTTTAACTAAAACCTTCCTGAAGTAACTTCAAAAAAGTAATATAAAACACCACAATGACATACAACCCAATACAATATATATATTTTTTGTTCCTTGTTCTCATCTCCCCAGCAGAGTCTCAGAGCCCAAAAGTCACCGATTGTGAACAGACGACGGGCCTCTTCGATAGCCGGCAACCTGTTGCACTCGGAGTACAATTACGGGACTCGCAACAGCATCGGAGGTGCCCCCTTGGACCCCGAGGATTTTCAGCGCATTTCGCATAGCAGCAGCGCAAGGTGAGAGAGTTCTCTATATAATATTCTCTACTCAATTTAATCTAATTAGTTTTTAGCCATAAAATTTCGATGATTCAATTAGTATTCATGATTTTCTAGTTTACATGCATTGCGGCGCAACATGTTGTTGTTCGCCGGAAAGCTCTTTGGCTTTTAGCTTTTAGCTTAAATTAACGAATTGACCTTTTCGTCCGCTGACTAACTAAATACAAAATTTTTGGTTTTAGCCGGAACCAAGCAACAAAGGGTTAATTGCACTAAAAGCTAGCCGCCCGCCAGCTCGCAACATTTTCAATTACAGTTTTCATTGGGGGGCATCAGCGGCGGCTAAGTGATCCAATTATGAGTTGCAATTCAATTTGTTTTCGTTGGTTTTTTGTTGGTTTTCAAAAGGACAATATGCAAATAAATACAAAAAAGAGAGAGAGGGGGGGAAAGGGAATACAATTGACTTTTAAATTGTGCTTATTACAAACAAATGAAATAACTCAACAGCTTATTAGGGTTTTGTCAAGTGTTTTTTTCTTGTTTGAAGTGTTTTCAAGAAAAAAACATTTATAGGGAAATACTATTAAAATATAAAAAAATATTCTATTAAAGTAAAATCCGTTTAAAATGAAAAATTTGCCAAAAAATTTGATATTGAGTTTTGAATGCAGAAAAATTCTCCTTGAAAAACCAAGAAGAAAAAACCAAACCAGACTGAAATCGGTTCAGTTTAAGCCAAGTTATGATTAAAAAACCATTAAAAGTCTTGAGTAAAAAATGCTACCCATAATTTTCAAAAAACAGAAAGGGGTTACATCGTCAAAATTTAAAAAAAATTGGCAAAAAAATTAGATGTCGAGTTTTGAATGCAGAAAAATTCTCCTTGAAAAACGGAGAAGAAATAACCAAACCGGACTGAAATCGGTTGAGTTTAGGCCAAGTTATGATCAAAAAACCATTAAAAGTCTTGAGTAAAAAATGCTACCCATAATTTTCAAAAAACAGAAAGGGGTTACATCGTCAAAATTAAAAAAAAAATTGGCAAAAAATTTAGATGTCGAGTTTTGAATGCAGAAAAATTCTCCTTGAAAACCCAAGAAGAAAAAACCAAACCAGACTGAAATCGGTGAAGTTTTAGCCAAGTTATGATCAAAAAACCATTAAAAGTCTTGAGTAAAAAATGCTACCCATAATTTTCAAAAAACATCGTCAAAATTACATCGTCAAAATTTAAAAAAATCGGCAAAAAATTTAGATGTCGAGTTTTGAATGCAGACAAATTCTCCTTAAAAAACCAAGAAGAAAAAACCAAACTAGACCGAAATCGGTTGAGTTTAAGCCAAGTTATGATCAAAAAACCATTAAAAGTCTTGAGTAAAAAATGCTACACATAATTTTCGAAAAACAGAAAGTTACATCGTCAAAATTTAAAAAAAATTGGCAAAAAAATTAGATGTCGAGTTTTGAATGCAGACAAATTCTCCTTAAAAAACCAAGAAGAAAAAACCAAACTAGACCGAAATCGGGGCAGTTTTAGCCAAGGTATGATCAAAAAACCATTAAGTCTTGAGTAAAAAATGTTACCCATTTTTTCAAAAAACAATTAGGGGTTAAATCGTTAAAATTGATAGGTAAACATTTCTTATAAATGTTTAATATTCTTATCAAAGTAAAGCCATTTCCATGGAAAGAACATAATATAAATCAAAGAAGTCATGTGAAAGTTAGTCTTTTGTTATCGGGGAAAGTCACATCATAGTTATATATTTTATCCATATATTTTTCTAACCATCAACTAAACATATACTTATAGATTTTAAATATATTAAACTTATATTTATATATTTTAAAATACATTTTCTTATCATCCCCTAAACGCTTACAATTTATTTGCAGGGATCGTATGTCCCTCGCTGGTGTCCTAACTTTCCAGCAAGTCATTTCCGGAGCAGTGTCGCCTCAGTACGGTCCCATTGGACTCGATGCCGCTGATATGATGCCAGGAGGAGGAGCATCAGGAGCAGCGGCTGGCGACAGAGGAGCAGGAGGAGCTGAAAGAGGAGGTGAAAGAGGAGGAGGAGGAAATGGCTTAATTGGTGGGTTGGGAAACGGGAGTGGAGGCCTGCCGGGCGGATCAGCCCACAATCTCAGTGTAGGTGTTGGACTGGGATTTCTGGGTGGCTCAAGCAGCACCTTGGCTGCTGTCGCCGAGGTGACTAGTGGCCCCGATGCCACCTCCAGCGACTCGCTGTCCCCGATTATGGCAATTCCGGGACAATGCACCATCACCAAGACCACGCAAGCGCAACTGCAACAGCTGCAGCAGCAGCAGCAACAGCAGCAACAGCAGCAGCAGCAGAAGCAGCAGCGGGAACGCGGCGTGGGCGTTGGCGAGTCCTTTGGAGGAGGCAGCGCCTCCAATTCCAATATGGCCAGCTTGGCCGCCGTCGCCAATATTATTTCTTCATCGTCATCGCAGCCAGGACGATCTCAGCTGGAACGCCAACGCCTAAGAACATCCAGTATGCCAGCAGAGAGTCGTCGGGTGAGTTGATATGATTTTTTATTCTATTTTAAAATCGATAATTGATATTTTTAAGTGACCATAAATCGATAATTGATATTTTTAAGTGGCCATAAATCGATAATCTGTTCGATATATGGGACTTATACAATAAGGAAAAAATTAAACAAGTTGTAAATGATTTCTTAGTTATAGTATTAATATTTTAAATTGCAAAACAAAAAGAAAAAATAATATGCTCATTATCTTAATATTTTATATATATATTTATGATTTAAATAACAAAATATTGCATTTAACTTTATAATAAATATATTTTAAATGATATAAGATTGTATTATGTCTTCTAAAAAGGTTTATCTATCAATAAACATTGGAATTATCTTTATTATAAAATTAAATGCTTTATTTTGTTATTTAAAAGTGCAATATATCAAAGTTTAAAATAATGAATACAATATTTTTCGATAGTAAAGATTGATATAATATTTAGTTGATATTTTCACATACAAGGAAATTATTAAATATATTGTGCGATTTTTTTGTGTGTATAATATATCATAAAACCTTTCCTATTGATTTATTTTATATAGTAAATATATATTCCTCAAAAATTCAATTAAAATAACAGATTATAATTAACCCACAAATCCAAATTAAATTATAAAAGAAATAAGTTTACTTTTAAATTTATTTAAGCCCAAAAAAATATCCTTTAGACAACTTGAGAGTTACTCAAAAAATTTCGTTATTAAAAGAACTTACCTTCATAAAAATTAACCAAAAAATCCAAAGATATATAAAACCCTATGCAAAAAAAAACCCAAATTTAAGCACATAATAAAAGCCTGACAAATGGCAGATAAACAGAAAGATAAAATGGAATTCCAAGCACGTTAGGACATGTTAGGGAACAAAAATAAAACATGTACAGTCATTGCAACTATTTATTAGTGGCCAAAATACAGTCAGTCATCATGCTCATTTCCATCGGGAAGCAGTCAGTTCAGTTCGGGCAGTCAGGGCTCTCGGGAATTATCATCGACAAGGGACCAAACGACCGACACAAGTAATTGAAACTTGGTCCAGTTTGGGGAGGGAACAAAGGCCATTTAAGGACACACCCATTAGCACTCGCCACTCCACCTCCTCGGCGGTGAAATATTCCCAAAAATAGAGAGAGAACTCGAGGCAAAGATTACACATGTATCTGCTGGGAATGTCTGGGTCTGGGTCTGGGGTGCAAGTGTTTCTGGCCAAGTTTGCAGCATTCAGCATGACTGAGCATTTGATGCATGGCCTGCTTCTCCTCCTCCGGTCGGGTCATTGCCTGCTTAAGGCTTAAGCCTTTTGCTGTGGCGCCAGCTAATCCTGTCGTGTCCTGGCCAGGCCTGGAGGAAGGTGGGGATTCTGCCTTCTCCCTTGTGCTCGTCTCCATTTCCCTGGTTAATCTACCACAAAAATCCCACTTGTGCGGCCACCTTGTGCAATGCCTGCAATGCCTCTTGTTTCTTTTTCTATTTTTTTTTTTTTGGCACATTGCCATAATCAAGACTCAACTTGTCTGTTTTTTTGGACATATCTTTGAATTCCTGGAGGATAACTTCTTTTTCATCTTTACATTTATTAAATATTAGAATGAAGAAATTCTTTATCCCTTTGTATATATGTGAAATAAAGCTTTTAAGAACCTTACTTGAAAAATGTTTGAACTATTTATAGTTTGCATAAATATTTTCTTGGCTAGTTGCGGTTTTTATTTTTGCATTTTATTAAAAAAAGAATTGATAAGAAATTATAGTAACTATTAACTTAACCTTAGAATGACAGCAATCTAAGATATATCGTAACTATATCGATATTTATTGCAAAATGCGATAAACAATCAATATTTTAGCATAGCTTTCGATTTATTTGCGATTAATAAAAAATGTTTAATCCTTTTTTGGTATTATTGGATTATTACATTATCCTTAGGATTACAGAAAATTAAGATATATCGTTAGTATATCGATATTTCTTGCTAAATTCGACAAATAATCAATATTTTAGCATTGCTTTCGATTTTTTTCAAATTAATTTAAAAATTGGAATTATTTTTTTTGGTAACATTACATTATTACACTATCCTTAGGATTACAGAAAATTAAGATATATCGTTCGTATATCGATATTTATTGCTAAATTCGATAAACAATCAATATTTTATTATATATTTAAATTTTTTTGCAATTAATAAAAAATGTTTCATAATTTTTTGTTATTGTTCGATTATATTATTTTTGCAGGCTTACAATTTTTATGATTAAAATTTCGATATATTGAAATTTAAAATATCTTCGATGTTTTCCTCTCGAAATCATCCCTTTAGCTTATCTTTTAGTTTCTCGCACTCCTTCCCCGTATCCTTTTGGGTCTGCTTATGGCTATAATGTGCCATTAACATGGATTTATGGCTGCTTTTGCAGTTATGCCTCTCTTATTTTTTTTACTCCCCCGTAAAGCCATAATGCCATGCTTGTTTTGGAACTCCTGGTCCTAGTGCTAGTCCTAATCCTAGTCCTAGCCCTAGTTCTTGTGCTAATCCTAGCCCTAGTCGCCGTGGCTAATGTAATTAGTTTGTGAAATTGCTCGAGAGTCTGCCACTTGCAATGCTCAGCTGCACTTGCACCTTCACCACCTTTGGCCACCTCGATTCCCTCGGCTTCCTCGACTCCCTCGACTCCCTTGGCTCCTCCTGTTAGTTCCCAACTGGGAACGGCGGCGGGTAAAGTGGAACAGTCAGGTGCATCGACCCTTTTACTCAAAATAGTTGCGGGCTGTGGTCGATGGACTACAAAGTTTCCATCATTTTCATGCGCAAAACTTTTCAGTTTCGATTGATTTCATTGGAAAAAAACAGGCAACAAAAAAAAGAAAGCAGCAGTTATCTACAAAGCACTAAGAAAAATAATTAAAATTTTACTATATATTATTTTTTAATAAAAAAAATCCCTTAAATTAAAAATCTACTTTGCACTAAGAAAAATAATTGAAATTTAACTATATATAATTTTTTATTAAAAAAAAATCCCTTAAATTAAAAATCTACTTTGCACTAAGAAAAATAATTTAAATTTAACTATATATAATTTTTATTTAAAAAATCATTTGGAATTTAGAACATACTTTGCACTAAAAAAACATTAAAATTTAACTATATATAATTTTTTATTAAAAAAAAAATCCCTTAAATTAAAAATCTACTTTGCATTGAACTATATATAAATTTTTATTTAGAAAAAATTTAAATTTTACTTTCCTTTTAAATAATAACTCCTATTTAATCTTAAAAAAAAATACGTACAATATACTTGCTTCTTTAGGATTTTCCTTTTCAATATAAATGTGAATTTTTAATCTTTTGTTAATTTAAAAAATATATAAACAGAGAGTTTCAGGTTAAACAAGCTGGAGAGATTTTCAAAAAAATTAACAAATTGAGGAAAAGTTGAGAAATTGAGAAAGTTAAAGAGGAAAAATTTAAAATGAATATTTAAAATTAAAATTAAATTAAATTAAATTGAATATTAAAAAATAAGTTAAAAAATTTAAAAAAATAATTAGAAAATAATTTAAAAAAACACAAAAAAAATACTAAAACATTGCGTATACGTAATATTAATTAAAGCTCGAGTTAGTCTCTATCTCTTATACTTTTAAAGGTATTAAAGAGGCCCAAAATCACTTTTAACTTCAAATTAATTAACTTTCCTCAAATTTCCAAGCATTAATTTTAATTTTAACAAATTAAATACCTTAAAAAATTTATATTTAAAAAAAAAACCCCAATCTCTTGTTGCCGTGTGCAATTAAAGTGAGCGAGAAACCTTCAAAGCGAATCAATGGCAAGCACGTAGATGGCTCCCGGCCAGAACTGAACTCGGAACTCGGAACTCGTAAACTCGGCGCAGGGACTTACATGGGGAATGTGCAGGCATTAAATGCGAAATAGTGTCAAGTGAGCGGTGGCAAAGTTGGCAAGTTGTCGGCTGCACTCCAGCACTGCACTGCACTGCCTGCTCCTCCTCATCCACCTTCCAAGGAAGGGAAGAGACTAGAACAGAAAAGCCGCAGACAGAGACCCTGAAGGCAGCCCAAAAATAGAAAAAAGAAGAAAAAACAGAAGAGAATAAAAATGGGAAACTTTTGTGCAACCGCAAATATGTGTGTCTGTGGCTTCGGAATTGGCAGTCTCTCTGTCTCTGCCACCGGAAATAAAGAGTCCTGGATAAAGCCTTTATGCACACACCTTATGGCACACGGCCTAATTGAAGGTACAAGTGCGCACAGCTTGCAGCCTGATTGCGTTTTCGATGCCCAACAACACAGTCACAGTCACAATTCGATTTGTGCGTTCATATCCGGGGCCTAGCCGAGTCCGGGATTTGTTTGCTTTGATTACTTTGCATCTCTATATATTACATACATATTTTGTCCTTTTTTTTTAAACCAACTGTTGATGTGCGTTGCCTTTGGTATGCTGTGCGTATACGCAATATTCTTGGTTACATGCACATTACGTATACGTACTGTTTTTTGGGGATTAAGGAGTTACTTTATTTGTTGAAAAATTTATGGGAAGAATAAGGGAAATATATTTTAAATTTCAATGTTTATTTAAATAAAACTAAGAGCAGGAAATTAAATAAAACTAACTGAAATATTAATTACTAAACATTAGGTATACGTACTGTTTTTTGGGGAATAAGTTTATATTAAAAAAAATATACAAAAAGCTTAAAGGAAATATATTTTGAATGTAAATGTTTATTCAAATAAAACTAAGAGCAGGAAATGAAATAAAACTAGTTGAAATTTTAAATAATATGCATTACGTATACGTAATTTTTTTTACTTTTACTATTCGAAATTATTTTATTTTTATTTTACAAAATATAGAAATTTTAAAGACAAAAGAATATAAATGCATATTTTAATTAAAAAGGAAAATCCTTAAAAAAAGAACGTATATTGTACGTATTTTTTAAGATTATACAAAATTTATTCTGTTTAAATTTTTTTTTTAAATTATAGAGAATTTGTTCTGTTAAAAAAAAAATTTTAAGATTACAGAGAATTTATTTTGTTTACAAAATTATAAAAGAAAGAGTGAGAAAAATAGTTTATAAATTTAAATGTTATTTAAAATAAAAACTACTTCAGAAATTATATTATATTATTTAAGATCCAGGCATTAGGTATTATTTCTTATTTATTTTCTTTATTTTATTTATTTTTATTTTGTTTTCCAAAATATAGAAAGCTTAAAGTTATATTTTTCTGAGAATAGAAAATACTTAAAGGAATGCATAGCAGCAATATTTCTTATACAAATTTTTCTTTTAAAAATATAAAAGTTATTTTATTCTAAGAAAACTTAATGAAAAGGTAAAACCTATGATCTATTATTTTTTCGAGGCATTAAAAAGTAATAATTTAATTTAAAATAAATAATATATATGTAATATAAAAATATATAATATAATATAATATGTACTTACGCACGGGTATTTTTTAATAATTTAAATAGTTCACCCAGCAAAAAAAAAAAAATAATAATTATTTATTCCTATCCTGAATTAACATAATATATAATTTTTCCAAAACAAAAATCTATAATATACAGTCCACACCTCCTATAAATAAATATATGCCCAAAGCCCACGGCACATAAACGCCGACTTAATTACTTATTTATATATTTATTTATATTTAATATAATATAAAACTAAAATCAATTTTTAGCTTATTTTAATAAAAATAAAATCTCATAGACTCAAAAAAATAAACTTTCTACTAACAAAACAATTTCAAAATTATTCTAAAAAACCTAGGAAACCTTCTCAAATTGAAAAACAAAATTTTATAAATACTTAAAGCTCTTTTTAAATTTATTTAAATTTATATAACATTTGTATATATACTAAATGCTTTTTCTTAATATCAAATATATTTATTTAAATCTAATTACTATTGAAATGTATCTTATATTTATTTATATATCCTTACAGCCTAGATTGGCTGATATGCGCCGGTCCGCCATCCATACCGGTGACCCGGACATGGGCTACTATCGTTTACGTAGCTTCAGTATAACCTCTCACGGAGTTTGTAATTTGGGCGACTCCCTAAGGTGAGTTTTAAATTAAAAACTAGAGGAATACCATTTAATATTAATTGGAAATAAAATAGAAATATTAAATGATTTTATTTCAATAAATTAGTATATAAATTGCAACTTGTAAATGATTTTTCCCATAATATATATATTTTTGTTTTTGTTTTTTTTTCGCAGGAGTCGCAGGTCACGTTCGATCAAATCCGTGACATCCACGGGCACATCCACCAGCGGCCTGGATCGCCACAATAGGTGAGTTCACGACGAGTGCTTCAGCAGCGACTCAATGAACACGAGTGGTTGATGGCTGCTGGCTGCTGGCTGCTGCTGGCTGCTCCTGCCTGCTGGCTGGCAATAAATTGTTTATAAAATGACAATAAATCCCCACGGAGACAGTGGCAGTTCGCATGGCGACAACAATGCCAGCGAGACGTGCGGCATTCGCACGTCGTCTATATAGTCGGCACTAATTTCATACAATTTCCACGCCAAACAATTTCCGCTGCCATTAACAACGGGCTGATAAAAGGGCCATGCCCCAGCCAGTCAGACGAAGATGGACGTGGAGAGATGCTGATGAAGATGAGTGTGTGGCAACAATGCCAGGGCATTTTCCGTCTCATTGTCAAAGGAAAGCCGCCACAGCCACCGCCACCGCCACCGCCGCCTCTGCCGCTTGTCTGATTATTGTCATTATATCAGTGCTGTCAGCATTCTAAATATTTCCAAAAAACAAGAACAGAAAATTAGAAAATTTGGTTAAAAAGGACAGAAGGAAATATAATTTAGGTTTAATTTTTTAGGATTTTTGTGGGTTTTTTATAAAACTTATTTTTTGTTTGTTTTCTAATTAAGTTAATTTCTAAAACTACATTAGATAAGAAACAAAAAACTAGTTTTATAAAAAACCCCCAAAAATCCAAAATAATTAAACCTAAATTATAAATTAAAAGAAAAAAAATAATTGTATCATAAAGACCAACGAAAAGCTTACAAAAAAATTGTTTTTTTTTACTAATATATGTTTAGTGCATTATTTTAAATGTTTAGTTTTTATGAGACATTTATTTTGATATTTTAAATCCTTGCTTTCTTTTTTTAATTTCATTTTAAATGATATTACATATAAAATTTAATATAAAAACATTTTTCTATATATAAATTCTTACAATTTATATTATTAATTACAAGGCAGTGAGATGGCTTTGTCTTTCTCTTTTAATTATCAAACAAAAATCTTTTAAAACCTAAAAAAAGACTTCAATAATAATAAGAATTTACTCAAATTATAAAAAAAAATAAGAATGCATTGACAGCACTGTTTTATTTTTGTTGTTACCCTCTTGAAACCCCCCCGATTGATTTTTATGTATTTTCTTTCCCCCTCTCTCACCTATCCATAGCAACGCATCCCGGGGCTCCGGTGATGCCGTGGACGGAGGAGATCCCATGGTGCTGGGGGACAGGCCCCCGGATGGAGATCCGAATGTGCCCGCCTTCAAGATTGCCATGCTCGGCGCCTCCGGCGTGGGCAAGACCACCCTGACGTACCAGTTCACCACATCCGATTACATATGCGCCTACGACCTGAGTCTCGGTAAGTGCAAATTTTATTTGCAACTCGCCCTTAAATGCTTTGAGGGTCTTAGGGTCTTAGAGCTGTAAGCTCGAAGCTCTCCTTTCTTGTTATGCAAAAACTATTTGCTTGTCTGCTCAGCTTCCTTGAGTTAATTTTAAGCCTAATAACTTTACAAGTTTATTATTATTAATATGTCTTATATAAAAACTTTTATAAAGAAAACGCATGAATATATTTTCTTACATTTTTATTTGATACATTTATAAACAAAAAAATGTTTATAAAAAACCCTTTTTAAAGAAAACTCCAGAAAATATTTTTTTGTAGGTTTTTTTATATATATTTATAAACTTAAAAATTGGTTATATTCATTATATAAATTCTTTTATAAAGAAAACTCAAGGAAATATTTTTTTTTTACGTTTTTATTTGATATATTTATAAACCAAAAATTAATTAATATGTTTTATAGAAAAACCTTTAAAAATAAAATTCAAGGAAATATATTTTTTAAGCTTTTGTTTGATATATTTATAAACTTTAAAGTTACTAATATGTATTATATAAATATTTTTATAAAGAAAACTCATGAAAATATAATTTTTACGTTTTTATTTAGTATATTTATAAACCTAAAAAATTTTAATAGGTCATATATAAAAACTTTTATAAAGACAATTCCAAAAAATTTATTTTTTATCCTTTTTATTTAATATATTTATAAACTTAAAAATTACTTTTATAAAGTAAACTCATGAAAATATATTTTGTACGTTTTTATTTGATATATTTATAAAACTAAAAATTATTAATATGTCATATAAAAAAACCTTTATAAAGAAAACTCCGGAAACTATTTTTTTTTTTTACGTTTTTATTTTTATATATTTTTTAATTTAAACATTAAAAAAACCTTTAATAAAGAAAACACCAGAAAAAATATATTTCTTTATTTTCTATTTTGTTAAAAGAAATTATAAGCAATTTATTAATTAACAAAGGAAAAAAGGAAACGTTAAGGACCTCATACCACATTTTCTTAGTACCAAAACTTTACAGAAAATCCCTTAAACACATCTTTATATATATTTAAATACTTAATTTATTGTTAATTCAAAATCCTGCATCTGTGACTCTATGACTTTGGATTAATCCCGGTGACTTGTAGTTTTTGTTGAAATCCCGCAAATGGCAAAGTAATTGAAAACTCAGATCCCTGCCAAGACGCTGCCTCACCCCCACGGCGGCTCCTTCACTATGCGGCTTTTAATCAAACACATTTGCATTTTAATTACGGCACAAAGTCATAAAATATGAAAAGCGCCAGCGCTAATTTTATTAACTTTTGCGACCATATTAGGGAGAGGGTGAGGGGGGGAGAGTGTGGGACTCCCCTTGGAGTATTTTTGGGGAAAAGGATGAAGTCCTTAAATTGTATTTTTGGCACTGAAGAATTTCTATTAAAAATGATTTTAAATGCAACTGAATAGCTAAAGCTGAAGCTTGATATAAGCAAAATATATAAATAAATTACTAAATAAATAAGATAAAATATGTAGAGTTATATTTGCTCATTTAATTCTTGCAAAATTCTTGCCTGTTTTTCTCTTTTTATTTTTGCTTGACACGTGTCGCCTTAATTGGTGGCCAAGGATGCATCTCAGAATGCATCCGGATCTTGGCCGGACTCTCGGACTTTATCGAATTACCGTTTGAGCAACTCACTCTCTCCCTGCCGGCCAGCCTCTGAGCTCATTACAGCTGAGACATATTCCTCAGGCTTTTGTCGGGTAATCCAATTGGGGTTGAAAAGTTGCCGAAACTTAATATTCCATATTTGCAAGAGATAATTTCAGGGAATACAACAGGGCAACATGACTATTAACGATGATGTTAGGTATCGATAACAAATTTATATCTAAACATGGAGTGAAAATTATTAATATGTATTATATATAAACCTTTATTTTTTACGCTTTTATTTGATATATTTATAAACCAAAAAATAATTAATTTTTTTCATAGAAAAAACTCAAGAAAATATATTTTATTTTATTTTTTGTATTAAAATATATTAAAATAACTAGCTCATTAAAAATAACAAGGAAATTATTGAGTTTCCTTACTTAAAATTAATCAAGAACTAGAAATGGACTTATCGATAATATGGCCATATTTGAAGCAAACAGTAGCTATCGATATACAAGGAAAACGAAAAAATATTTACATATTATCCTGGAAATATTTAAAAATATTTCTTATAAAAAGGAACTTATTTATTTTCCTAACAACAAATGAAAAAAGAGCAAGAAATTTTAATTAAATATCATACTAAGGCTATACGATATCTATTATTGTTATCTACAAGAAATTCTTATATATCGATATCCTATCGTTTGTTTTTATGTTTATTTTTGATCGCTAGGCTATCGATAAAAAAGAAATTCCTGATTAGCTACATTTTTTCTACAAAATATATAATTTAGTAATTCTTACTAAATATATATAAATATATAAATATATACGAAATATATAATTTAATAATTCTTACTAAACATATAATTTGTTGCATTATTTTGTCCTTGTAAAAATTGCAACATTTTTGCATACATTTTATATTTCATTTTAAATACAATTAAAAGTTTATTTCAAAGACCAATTATATTCCTGTGTTTTCCATAGTTTTCCATAGCTTGCACTTGACCCTGCCACCTTAATTAAACTAATTGAATTATTTTTGTTAATTTTATTAAACTAGTTGAATTATTTTTGTGCAAAAACATGCAAATATTCGGTCACCCTTGGCGTATGAGTGATATTTACTGTATGACCCTGCTGCTGTTGTTGCTGCTGCTGCTGCTTTTGCTACTGTTGCTACTGTTGCAACCGCAGCTAGCTGTTGCGCGTGGCATTGTTTTGGGATTCGAGTGAAAGCCGTTGGCCAGGATGATGTGCCTGCCCCCTGCCCTGGGCCGGCCATCTCCTGGCATTTTGCTCGGGTTGCGCATCCTTTGAGTTTCGGGGCCCCATCCTTCCATTGGGGCAACGCAGAAATTTGCAGCTCTCTGTTGTCGAGATAATAAAATTCCAGGTTTTAATTAGCAGCAGCAGCAGCAGCAGCACTAGCAGGAGCACTAGCAGAAGCAGAAGGCAACTTTATGACCGCCACATACAAATTGCTGGCGCGTTTTAGTGGGAATGGCAAAAGAAAAAGGGAATGGAATGTGCCTCTGCCTGTGCCTGTGCCTGTGCCTTTTCCTGCAATTCTATGCCTGCAGGATGCAGGATGTCCCCTGCCTCTGTGTGCGTGTGGCCCTTTTCCTTTCTCCATTTGCCATTTCTCTGTGTTTTTGTAGTGGCCTTCTTCAGGGCACGCAAGGGAAGGCACTGTAAGGAATAAGGATTTCAATGTTAAAAAAAAGAGAAAATAAAATCAAAACAAAGCATTTTTCACTATAAAAATCTAGAAATGGTAAAAAATATAATCAATATTTAAGGAATTTTAGAATATTTTTATGAATAGAGAAGAAATTGTAATCGATATCTTAACTTTAAATCCTTCGCTTGATATATCGCATCAGATTAATCGAAAAAAGAATCGATAATTAATGAACATTTTTATTGATATAATTTTTTTCAGAAGCTTTAAAAACAGTGAAGGAGTCATTTACGACCCTATATGTCATATATATTCTTGATCAACATCAAAAGCACGTTCGATCTGGACATGTCTGCTTAAAAAAAAAAAAATTTAATTTTTTTCAAAATTTAATAATCAAAATTTCGTCAGAATTAAAAAAAAAAATTGACCAAAAATAAGATATCGAGTTTTGAATGCAGAAATTTTCTCCTTAAAAAATAACGAAGAAAAAACCAAACCAGACCGAAATCGGTTGACTTTAAGCCAAGTTATGATCAAAAAACCATTAAAAGTAAAGTAAAAAGAGTAAAAAATATTACCCATTTTTTTCAAAAAACAAAAAGGGGTTACATCATTAAAATTAAGAAAAAAAATTGACCAAAAATTAGATATCGAGTTTTGAATGCAGAAATGTTTGCCTTCAAAAACTGAGAAAGAAAAACCAAACCAGACTAAAATCTGTTCAGTTTAAGCCAAGTTATGATCAAAAAACCGTTGAAGGTGTTACCGATTTTTAAGCCAAACCAATTTTTTGAAAAAAAAAATGGTCAAAAATTGACAAAAAATTTGAAATTGAGTTTTAAATGCAGAAAAGTTCTCCTTGAAAGACCAAGAAGATAAAACCAAACCAGACTAAAATCGGTTGGGTTTAAGCCAAGTTATGATCAAAAAACCATAAAATTCTAAAAATTCCTTTAGGATAAAAAATTTCTTTCAATAAATAAATTCCCTAAGTACTCGAGCTTTTTGTTCAGTGTATGGCTGCGTGTGGGTGCCTGGCATCTTTCACTAATGGCAGCAAGCGTGGCGTTGCATGACCAAATCTGGGCGGGGGGCTCAGCACTGACTGGACTCGGCCACTCCCACCGAGCAGCAGATGTTGGATTTATTACATTCCACCTCCGATTCAACTAAATTTAGCTCGACTTGCCCTTTTTTTCCATTGTTTCCTTGCTTTCCATAGATTTTTTCAAGAGTATTTTAGCTTGGCACAACTGTACTGTACTTTTATCATGTTGTGACTTGTTTAATTTTGAGTTAAAATGGAAAAAATACAATCAATTTTGGTCACAACTGTACCAGTTTCAGGTCTTGACATGTCCCCTTTTGCAGCACAAATTGCACCTGTTCTCATGTGTTGTTAAGCTGTAAATTGCCACAATTAACAAATCAATTTAATATATAATTTTATTAATCTTTATTATAGTTAATTAATTAATCATTGACATTGACGAGCCGAAGGTTTCGAAGCGATAAATTAAAGCTTACATTCAATACACACACACCCGCAGTGACCTTCTGGTAACCATAACCACTAATAAGCCACAAATCTCTTGACCATAACATTCATAAATGAAACGTTTTTGGCTTTGACAGGGTTGGCCGCAAAGTCCTTTGGTCCTTTCAGTCCTTTGTTTGCGTTGGAATTTATATAATTGCATTGCAATGACGGGCTTTTGGTTTGCCGCCACCGCCACAATGACTAATCGGCCAAGTCCCTGAAAGGACTCGCAGGACACGCTTTTTGTTGTCAAACTTTCCTATATAATTTCTGCAACAATATATTACTTGCACATGCAAATGGGTAGGGGGGAACGGGAACGGGAAAGGACTCCAACTGAGAAGGATTCTCTGGCATATATAGCCCAAGGGCGGCGGCCTACTGGAAACTCTCCTCCAAATATTTGACACAAACTGTATGTAAACAGAGTCGAAAGTTGAATGCAAACTGCAGTCATTGTCGTCGGGGTCCTGGGTCCTGGGCCTGGGTCCTGGGTCCTGGGTCCTTTCCCCTCCATTATCCCTACCTTTTGGTAGCTTTCCCCCCTTTACTCTGTGTACATCTTTTTTGGCTCATGTTAAACTGCTGACAAAGCTGGATTCACTGAGAGAAATCAAAGGATTTGATGTTTTTTAATGATTTTTATTCTTTGTGTTTTAATATTGAAGGAAAGAACGTGGGTTTTATTTTTTACAGGTTAAGTATAAAGCTGTTTTAACTTTAATGTAACAGAAATATATTATAATATAAATATAATATAATATAATATAAATATAATATAATATTTAGTTGGTTTTATTATTGATTTTTCGCCCAGTGTCCTGACCTGTTCTGAAGCAGGCTTTACGAGCTGCCAACACCAACCCAATATGGGGGCCTGCTTCCCTGTTTCCTGCTTCCCTGCTTCCCTGTTCCCTGCTTCCCTGCTTCCCTGCTTCCCTGCTTCCCTGTTCCCTGCTTTCCTGCTTCCCAGCTCCCTGCCTTCCTGCTCCCTACTTCCCTGTTCCCTGCTTTCCTGCTTCCCTGCTCCCTACTCCGTACTCCCTGCTCCCTGCTTCCCTGCTTCCCTTTTCCCTACTTCCCTACTTCCCTACTTCCCTGTTCCCTCCATCCCTGTTCCCGTTTTATGACTCGTTTCGGTTAAAAAACGAGTCAATGACAACGACGTTAACTTGCTGGCCAAATGAAATCACTCTGATTACGGTTTTATGGCCAGCAGGACCCCCTTTTTCTGCTGCAATTTGATCGATTTTAAGCCCTGCCCTGCAAGTGGTAACTGCACTTTGGGACTACATTCTGTGGCACGCGTAGTGCCGGCGGGGCATGCAATAGAGCAACGTGAAGGTGAAAAGGGAAGAGTGTTTAAATCAGATTTTGTGAAAGATTTTTCGAAAACTTAAAAGTCTTAACTAAAACTAAGAAGGATATTGGGTGATATTAAAAGCTTGATAAGTACCTTTTAATCTTTTCGGTTAATAAATAATATATTAAAGATAAATATATTTTAAAGATTGTATATATTAAATAAAATATATTAAGATATATGCAATAATATAAATAATATATTTTAGATAAATATATTTTAAAGATTGTATATATTAAATAAAATATATATAATATAATATATGCCATAAGTCATAGAAAATAGTATATTTTTGGCTTAAAAAAACCCCTAAGAACACCTTACAAACTTGGACAGAAAAAGATTATTTTAATTTGTTTAAAAGCATAAAAATAAACCCTTAAATAAACCTCTCTTACTTACCTTAACTGCCAAGTCCTTGAGTAAATCTAAAACTTAAAAAAGGGAAATCATAGTACTTACTTTTAACTGTAGTTCTTTTTTGTTGTAAACCTTTTTTTTTAGATGATGACTATGGCCAAAAGAAGGTGTCGGTGCTGCTTGATAACATTGAAACGGATTTGGAAATTATTGACCATCCAGCGAGCGAGATGTCGGTGAGTAGGTAGAACCCATCAACATATGTATATGAGTGTGTGTAGTGCGTAGTATATTCCCTATTCCTACACCTATTCCTAGTTGTAGTCATCATGCTCCATCTCCCTGCCTTCTCTGTGGCAGTCTGGTCTCCTTTTTCACCAACCAAAAACTGGGCCAGCTGTGGCGGTTTAAGGACCATTCAGGGGCCACCTCTAGCCCCCTTTTCCTCTGCACAGGCCAAATGTCATTAACACTTTTGTTGCCTCTGCTGTGAGGCTTTAAAAGAGAAACAAAGTAAGGCGAATAATGGGTTTTTGGAAAATATTTATGAGGGGTTTCTGGGTTACTTTAAATCCTCAAAATAATAGGAATTTTTGGTACAAATCAAATTTATTTTTAATGTTTTGTTTAAATCATTAAACCCCCTTTTCCTTTTCATAATTTCCCATAAAAGTCTCCCCTTTTTAAGCTCTATAATTTCACCCAGCATAGCTTTAAGTCCTTAAGTCAACCGGCCAAGGTCGCCGGCGAGGACTTGTGGCAGCTGCAGAGGAAGAGAGAAAAGCGCTCAGAAAAGCATGAGAGCATGAGGACATGAGGGCATGAGGCCATGAGGCCATGATTTTCAGCATCCCATCAGATTTTTTGTGTGTAGCCTACTTAGCAACGCCATATGGCCATCGAACTTTCACCGCCGTTTCTCCTTCTCCTTCTCCTTCTCTACGTTTTCCCCACAGACGGAGGCCTTTTGTGCCACCTACAACATCGATCTGTTTGTCGTCGTCTACTCGGTGGTGGATCGCAAGACCTTCAAGGAAGCGGAACGTGTGCTGCAGTACCTCAAGGAGAACGAGATGCTACTCTCGCGGGGTGCCATCCTCGTGGGGAACAAGACCGATCTGGAGCGGCATCGAGTGGTCAACCAGTACAGTGAGTTTTTAGACATTATTTCAAATATTATTTGGTACATAATATAGAAGATAATGTAAAGTATATTGTGCTATATTATGTGCTTTATAATTTACTATATATTTTACTCTTTCTTTTACCATTTACTTTCTATTATCTTCAACTTCAACGAGGCTTTAACTAGTATTTCTTCCGTTCCAGTGGGCCGCTATGTGGCCACCCAAATAGCCTGCAAGTTCATCGAGACTTCCTCCGGCCTGCACCACAATGTGGACGAACTGCTAGTGGGCATTGTGGCCCAGGTGAAGCTCAATCCCCAGCGACTGCGACGGCTCACGGAGAAGGAGCTCTACGAACTGCTCAATCTCCAGAGTGCCATACAGAAGCATAGTGGCATGCACCTGCATGCACGTCGCATGGTCCGTCAGATGAGTCTACACCCGGGCGACGAGGAGGATGAGCCGGACGAGGAGGAAGATAAAGGAGAGGAGATGATGAATATATGACAAATGGAGGAAATAGATGGAGGAGGAGGAGGAGGAGGAGGAGTAGGAGCCGTTAGAGGTGGCGGAGAGCGAAAGATGCGCGTGGAGAATCCGAATCGTAAGCCCTTAAATCTGGAGAGTATTCTCAAGATGGGCGAAAGTGAGATTGAGGATGGCGATCTCTCGGAGCCCACCACACACCATCATCAGCGGCAGCTCAGCAAATTTGAGCTGCTAACCGCCCAGGAGGAATTCCAACGCCACCGAATCCCACGTACACGCCCAGCGTTCGGCAAGAGGCGCTCTTTCGACGGCGCCACCTTTACGTCCACGGCAGCGGCCGCCATGGCCGAGCTGCAGCGTCGCCACGATCTCCGCGCCCACGACGACTCCCAGATCCCAGACGAGGAGGAAAGGCTACGGCTGCACAGAAACAGAGCTGGGAATGCCAGCGAGGATGAGGACGAGGAGGCTGCTGCCGGGGGCACCGAGCCCGGAACACCGCGCAGCTCCTGCAACCGGAAGGTGGTCAAGAAGCTAACCGCCCGCACCAAGGTCTTCATTTCGTCGGTGCTGCGCTTCAAGAAGTCCATCAATCTGAGGCGTCGCAACTCATCCAGCTGCAGCGATCTCTTTGTTATCTAAGCGACAAAGCAACAAAAAGGATGCGATCACGGCATAGACTGACTGTAAATAGAGGGAAGCCAAGGAGAGAAGAGGAGAGAGAGTATAGCATAGAATCAGGGTAAGTCTAGGGGAAGTAGCGTAGGTACAGGGTTAAGAGAACACGATCAAGAGACATCGCAGTGCTTGGCGAGGGTTACGAGGGTTTAGGGGATCCGCATCATCGAACTATACAGGGAGTCGTCACCAATTTTAGTCACAAATATTTACTAGAGCGCACCACAGCTTAAGGCGTTCCGAAAGGAACTCCTTGGAGAACGCAAAAACGATCGATATTTTACTGTAGCTGCGAATGCCGACAATAATTTTCAGTCAAAAAGAATATTGATCAGCAGACTTTTGAAGCAACCACAGATCGGAGCAAACCACAAAAACAACAACTGATGTACACACACGAACGATTTTATGGCAAATTTGCAAATTTCAAAACCAAATCCACTAAAAGCAGCAAGAAAAGAGACAACAAAAGAGGCCTAAGAACTCAATGGAAAGCTTACCGGAAAGAAAATAGATAAATATCGGGAAAGGCAACAAGTTTGAACAGCGAAATGCTGCAAATCAATTTTTAAAAATCTCTTTTTCCAGAGCCAGAGTGTTTGAGAATGCGCAAATTGCCAAGCGAAACATTTTTGAAAAAAATATCCTACGCGAACTTTCGTCTAGCTTGATTTTTTGAACCACAAAAAAAAGGCATTGAAAGCAAAGAAATTGAAATGAAAAACCGCCACCTTTTCGACCAAGGAGCAGGCGAGCTAGAGAGGTGCAAAATATTTAGTCAAGATTACAAAATTCGTCCAGCTAAATGTGGAAATATTTCAAAAATGTATGATTATTTATTATTTCTTCTTAAAAAAAAAAACAAGCGTTGGGCACACTGATTGCTAGATCAAGGCAGCCTCTTAGTGTGACCAAAGGCAGCATTGCAGCAAGCAGTGTAACCATAGATGCACTTTCTTGAGAGTGTGACCATCGCTTTTTTTTACTTTGGCCTTTGGCAATATTCTTCTGAAAAAAATATAAAAAAAATCAAATAAAATAGGCAAATAACAAAAAAAACCATATAAAATATTTTTTTTTACCATTATTTTGGATTCCCTATATTTTCTAGAAATTATACAAATATGAAAAAAAAAACTTGCACCTTTATAGTCGCTGCTCGTTTTGCTTTTGCTAAACACAAAATTTATATTGTATTACAATTGCTATACGCAAATTTAGGCGTCAAGCGGGATGTTTTTTTGGTGGCGCCACGAGTAACCACAATCAAGATTTTACAAAGCACACACGTGTTTTATTATTAATGTGTACGTGTTGTGCCATTAAGTGTTTTTATAGAAAAGAACTAGCACACACACGGGGCGAAGTACCAAGCAAATTAATTTATTTTACAATGGGAAAAACAAATCGAATCCCATATTTTTTGTTATTTAATAATTAGTTTATATTTCTTTATTAATTTATTAAGTATTGAATATTTTAATTGGGATAGTAATTTTTATTTAACAATTTAAATTTTAAATAAGAACACATTTTTTAATGTAAATTACTTTAAGAATATTCTTTTTTATTTATTTAATATTTTCTTAATTATTAAATTTTTAAGTATTAATATTTTAATTATAAATATTTATTTATTTTGTATTACTTAATATTTTATTACGGTAATTCCTTATTTTAAACTGAAAAATAATTATCATATGTATTTTTTTTTATTTTAAATTTGTATTTATTTTGTATTATTTATTATTTTATAAGGGCATTTCTTTTTTTAAACTGAAAAATAATTATCATATTTATTTTTTTATTATAAATATTTTTTTGTTTTGTATTATTTAATTTTTTATTAAACTGAAAAATAATTATCATATTTATTTTTTTATTATAAATATTCATTTATTTTGTATTATTTATTATTTTATTAAGGCAATTTCTTTTTTTTTTTTAATGAAAAATAATTATCATATTTATTTTTTTATTATAAATATTTATCAATTTTGTATTATTTATTATTTTATTAAGGCAATTCCTGTTTTTTTAACTGATAAAGAATTATAATTTTTCTTTTGTTAAAATGTTGGTTAGTGTGTGTTTTTTTTATGTTTTTCTAAGGTACTCAATTCCTAGCAAAGAAAGGTAAAGACAGAAGACAGAAGACGAAAGACCGAAAGCAGAAGGCCAAAAGAATTGTAAACAATAGTGGCAACAAAATGGGATTAAAGCGAACAAAAAGTAAGGCAAAGTTTCCACTTTATGTGTGTGTGTTGTGTGTGTTCAACAAAGAGCTCTGCTCTGCGGAAAGTCAACAAAAAATAAAAAAAAAAAAAATTTAAACAATTTGAAAATTATGAAAAAAAAATTTAATGAAAACACTTACTACAGTCACCACCAACGACAAATGTTTACAATTACAATTACAATTTATACAATTAATTATTATAATTATTTCTATTATTTTCGTTTTAGAATTTAATATATTGAATTATACATTTACAAAGACTTATTTTAATATATTTTTAGAGCTCGTTTTAGTTTTTTGGGTCTTAATTGCTTGTACAAAGCAGGCAAAGCGTGAAAGAAAAAGAGTTAATGACCATATCCCCTAACGAGTTATGAATTATTAGTTTGGTTAGCAAATTTATTTATTATTTAGAATTAAATTAAATTAATTGATTGTAATTAGTTAAATTAAATTTTATTTTATTTTAATTTTTTTATTTTATATTTTATTTTATATTTATTTCCTTTATATATATTTAACATTTTATTTGTTATAGTTACATCCAAATACCTTAATTAATAATTTAAAAATTGTAAACAAAAATGAAATGAAAACACTTACAGTCACCTCCAACGACAAATTTATACAGAAGCGGTCAACATTTTAGCATCAATTAATTATAATTATTAATTATTATTTATTTTCGTTTTAGAATTTAATATATTTAATCGTATAATTACTAAGAACTATTTTATTATTTTTAGTGCTCGTTAAATTTTTTGTTTTGTTTTAACTGCTTGTACAAAGCAGGCAAAGCGTGAAAGAAAAAAGAGATTGTTAGTTATGCAGTTATTATTTAATTTTGTTGAAGTATTTTTTATATATTTATTATTTCAAAATTATTTAAAATTAAATTAAACTAGATTAATTAATTATAACTAGTTAAATTTTTATTCTTAATTAAATTAAATTAAATTAATTAATTATAATTAGTTAAATTAATTTTTTTTAAATCAATTAAATAAAATTTATTTATTATAATATAATTAAAATAATTAAATTAAATAATAATAATATTAATAATATATAATATTATTAAAATTATAATAATAACATTTTATTTTAAATTTATTTATTTTATATTTTATTCGATATTTATTTCGTTTATATACATTTAATATTTTATTTATAATAGTTCCATCCATATATCTTAATTTTAATATATATTTGAATGACCGCAACTGTAGACACTTATCACGTTACTACCTACACTGTACTGAACCGAACAGAACACAACATGTTGAAACATGGCAAAGTGCTGGGCAAAGAAAGGAGAATTATTGTATGCTGTTCCAGCTCGATAAACGTAGGGTGTTACTTATATGGAATGTGAAAGCCCCGATCCGGATCGGGAAAGAGATGAACGAACAAAGTGAACGGAACAACGAATTGGGAGTGACCTGATGACAGAAAAAGAGTTTAGGTAAAGGCATGGTCACACCGGCACACACTAACTACAAATACATACCTTTCTTCAGGGTTATCTCTAAACCTACTACTATATACCGACACGAAGCGGGGGCTCAAATATATATCTGAATATATCTATAGGAAAGATAGCGGACAACAGATTTCGACCACCCTTTGGGCATCGTTTCGTTTTAATTTTCCAAAGAACTCACCGAATTTAGAGCCCCTTTTTCTACTTAAGAAATCGGGGAGACTGATTGTCCAGACAAATATAAGGAAATCTATATCCTTAAGGCGGGGCATCCTTAGGACCCCAAGTTGCGAGCGAGTGAGCACCCCTGCTGAGCCCTCAATGATCCTCAAATGTTTCTTCATTCCCCCGCACACAGAGACACAAACACCGATTGACTTAGAATTTAAGAGTTACTAATCAGAATATATCTAGTTTTAAGACCAAGAGAAATATATATCCAAAAATATACACATATATATATGATTATATAACCCATATTAAACAGATATACAAACAAACACACAAACACACACTACTAGAGAGAGGCGCCTCTCTACTAAAAAAAATAAAATGTGAGGAATACCTAAAGTTAATTTGGAAAACTTTATACGAATTTCGGACAAGATCTTTGAGTGGAATTTTTGATAGCCAGCTAGGCGGACTTGTTCTATATCTCCAATATATACCAAGTGTGTGATAGGCGGGAACGTAGGTGGATTTAGTTATGGATTTAGTAAGGTTTCCTCCCCTCAAAGCTCTTTCTCTCTCTTACGAAAAAAGAAAAGAAAAATGCAAGAAAAGGATTTGAAAAAAAACGAAATGGGAAAAAAACTATACAAGAAATTTTGAAGAAAAATCCGTATCCACATTTTTGACTTACAAAATTGTTTACAAAAAAAAAAAATGAATCTATATACACGAATATACAAGAATATTATATATATACACCTATACGTATTTGAATACATTTTTTTGTGTACACGTTAACCCTTTGATGATGTATTTATGTGTGTGTTTTGAATGAAATCTATTTGTAATTGATAACTATACACATATATACACACATTTTAAAATATATATATTGATATACAACAATTTGCTCCCTTCACAATTGAAATTTTAATTCAAATTTTAATTGCATTTTTTCAAGTTTTCCATGCAAAGCAACTAAGTTTTAGTGAGAGCAAAAAAAAAATGGGATAAAGGTTCCCAAATTTAATTAAAAAATTTACTATGTGAAGGGAAAAGGGGTGTCCTGGATAATATTGGTTACAAAAAATAATTGACAACAAAACAAATTTTATGCGAAATGAAAAGCAAAATTAGGGATGAAACCTATAAAACAAATTTTAAGCAAAATGAAAAGCAAAATTAAGGATGAAATCAGTGAAAGAGCTTGAAGTTAAAGAAGAGAATAAAAGGAGAATACACTATGGGCACCCCTCAATGGACTTTGGTCACACTTTTATATATTTTTTGTAGTTTTTTGTAATTTTTTGTAATTTTTTTATGGTTTTTTTGTTGCAAGCCGTTTCAATCAAATTGAAATGGTCTGCAGAGTTTCGTTTAAACCACACAACAACATAAATATTTTACTCTATGTGTACAATTAAATAACGAAATAAATGTATACAAAAGATATATATAACCATGACTTGCAGTTTAGTTTCTTGGGCCTGGGCTTGGGCTTGGACTTTGCCACCTAATTAAGGAATGCCATAGATCCGAAATTCGGAATCCATCACGCCGATGCGCATAGTTTCTAATTAAAAGTTGCTCCGACGCCGAGTTTGACAAATGGTGCGGCCGGGCACTTAATCAACTCGAAAAATGTGTGCGAGGCCTTGGGAATCGTCGCCCCAAAAGGAGGAGAGAAATGGGTTCATAAATGGACTAATCAAAATGCCAGAGATGCCAAAGGAAGGAAGGATGCCATAGGTGAGGCAGGAGAAGAGGGAACAGGAACAGGAAGTGCCGGAGCTGTCAGCTTGACTTCCGGTTCCATGAAAACTGTTATAAGAATGCTGTCTTTCCTCCGTTAATTTGTTTCAGATCTATGTTAAATATTTATCATTATATTTACTTATATATATTTATATATTTATATATTTATATATTTATATATTTATATATTTATATATTTATATATTTATATATTTATATATTTATATATTTATATATTTATATATTATATTTATTTATTTATCAAAAACTTCCTTTAAGTTGCAAAATTACCCCCTTTTGCACATTCATTTGTTATTATATTTCCCCCCCCTTGGCTTTGTGGCTTTTTTACATCCTGTGGCGAGGCAGTGGACATTCTGGTGACAAATGCAGCCTTCACCGCTGCCTACTTTGCGGTGAGCTGAAGCTTATTGCCGGGACAGGTAATTATTGCACATCATAAATGCAAGGGACAGGTGTCAAAACACAAGGACACAAAGGAGATGGAGGTGAGTTTAAGAAAGAAAAGACATTACTTTACATTATTCCACATTTTATTCGTTATTCAAGAAATTAGAAATTAGAAATAAATAGCAAACAAATAAATAATGAAATTTCAGTTTCAGGAGGAAGGCGGCGACTCCCTTAGGCACTAAATACTTAGTCTAACTCCGGTTCCCGGCCAGCTGCGGCGGTACAAGGTATTTACACTGTTGCCCAGCATGTTGGCAAACTCGCGCTGGCCGCTCAGTTGAAAAAATCCAGGATGCCGTTGAGCAGCTCGTACGCGAAGCCCGTCTCCTCGGTTGCCTCGGCGGCGGCCTTCTTCTTCTTGTTCTTTTTCGCCTTTTTCGATTTCTTGGCCTTGGCCGTGGTGGAGTCCAAGTCGGCGGCGGCAGGAGGCGGTGTCACCTCAGGTACAGCTTCATCAGTAGCAGCAGCGGTAACCTCATCCTTGGCAGGAACAGTGGCAGCAGCAGCAGCAGCTGGAGCACCCGCCTCGTCCTTGCTCTGCACCAGCTGTTGATCCACCTGACCATCGGTGCTCACATGTTCCCTGGTCTGATCTCCGACAGCTGCCACAGTTGCTGGCTTCTTCACCGGCTTCTCCTCCTCGTCGTCGTCCAGCTCGTCCAGGAGTCCGGCCAAGCTGAAGCCACCATAGTCAGCATCCTCGGGCGCCTCGGCTTCATCGTCATCGGCATAGTCTTCGGTGTCATCGTCGTCATCGGTATCGGCATCGTTGTCGCTTTCGCTGTCATAGTCGTCGTCCTCGTCCTCGTCATCGTCGCCACCAGCTAGGAGAAGGGAATTTAAAGGAAATATAAAGGTAAATGTGTTAGGAAAATGTAAATATTTTTAAGGAAAATTAAATAATATATATAATATAATATAATATAATCTATATATATAGTTATATATATTATCTATATTTTGTTTAACTTATTTAAACATTTCCTAAGTAAATATAAATATATTTCAAAGTAAAACTAAATAAAATATATAATATATTATAATATAATCTATATATATATAGTTCTATATATTATCTACATTTTCTTTGATTTATTTAAACAATCTAAAAGGAAAAAGCTAACTTAAATCAATTTTTTTCCTAAGTAAATAGAAATATTTCAAAGTAAAACTAAATAATATATATTATATAATATAATAAAATGTATATATATAGTTCTATATATTATCTATATTTTGTTTGACTTATTAAAACAATTTAAAAGGAAAAAGCTTACTTAAAACACTTTTTTCCCAAGTTTTTTGATAATATCTATAATTTAAAGAGATATTTTTATATATTTCAAAATTTAATATATATTTTGTAATATATTTGTCTAAAAACTTAACTTAAAATAAAAAAAAAATAAATCACAGCTATGTACCACTAGGCGTATACTTGATATTTCACAAATATTACGCATACGCCATGTTTGCTTTTCAAGCTAAACTTTCAAATTAAATTTCCCACCTCTGAACTTATTTAACTTTAATTAATTCTACATTTAATTAAAACTAAACTTAAAATAAATAATAAAATCAATATTATTGTGAAAATATTACGCATACGCCATGTTTGCACTTCAAGCTAAACTTTTGAATTAAATCTCCATCTCTAGACTTTAATTAATTCTACATTTAATTTAAAGGTTCACCAAAAACAAAACTTAAAATAAATAAATAAAATAAAAGCTAAGTTCCACTAGGCGTATACTTGATATTTCACAAATATTACACATACGCCATGTTTGCACTTTAAGCTTCGCTTTCAAATTAAATTTCCCACTTCTAAACTTTAATTAATTTTAACATTTAATTTGTAGACTCACCGGCAAATCCAAAGATATCATCATCATCGTCATCATCGTCCGTCGACGGCTTCACGGGCAACGGCTCCGCCTCGGCCACCCGCAGACCCTCCGGACCGAACTTGAAGCAGGAGACGCGCAGCGAGGCCTCCACCTCCTCGTCGGAGCGCAGCTCGAAGGCCAGGCAGGCCTTGAAGTCCTTCGATTCCTTGGACCGCGACAGGCCATAGACGCGGCCACAGAACTCGGAATAGCCGCCGGGCAGGCCCACGCAGATGGGGCGAGCCCGCTTGCTGGAGATGCGGCGCGAGGCCAGAGTGATGTCGCCATACTTCAGGGACACGTTCATCTCGTCGTTGCCCAGATAGGCGATCCTGGCACAGCCCTGGCTTGTCAGCAGCGGCAATCCAAATTTGCGGCAGCAATCGCACTGCGACTCCGAGCACTTGCAGTACCTGCTGATGGGATTCTCCGGCTTGGCCGTAGTGCTGGGCACCTTTGGTGGTTTAGTTACTGCGGCGGCAGCGGCGGCAGCTGCCTCGGGAGCAGCCTCAGCCACAGGAGTTTCCACAGCGGCAGCGGGAGCAGGAGCGGGAGCCGCGGCTGTGGCCACTTCTGCCACCGCATTGGTAGACTCCACATCCGCGCTGGTTATCTCATTGGCACTCTCATCGATCACCGGCACAGCGGCGGCCTCCACCATATCGTCCACCTTGGGCGGCTCGGACTCTGGCGGCGCCACATTCGGATCGATTTCCTCGGGCGGCAGATCCAGTTGCTTGAAATTCTCCGATATCTTGTCCGTGCGCCGGAAGACGGTCTTGGCTTCGAGCTGGACAATGGCAAAGCTGGCCACCAAAAGCAGCACTAGCACTAGGTTCTTTCGGTAGCTGGTCATTGTGGAAACTATAAATGTAAAAGAAGGCAAATCAAGGCATTAATTTGATGCAAATCGAGAGAGGAACAGGATGTTGCAGCAATTTGTGATATTTTCCAAGCAGAGAAAACCCGGTGAGTTCCCTAAAAAAATTTAAAAAAATCAAAACTCTATATATCTCAATACCCCTAAATACCCAAAGTTATTCCATAAAGTCAACAAGCCGTCCGAAATCATGGCTTTCAAGTGGCCAGCGATTAAGTTTCACCGCATTCTTTCTTCGCTCTTCTTTTTTTTGTCATGCCTTTTTTGCTTTTTTTCGCAAAGAAATGGATTTAAATAAATATTGACATAATTTCTTTCACTCTGCTCATCTTCTCACTCTGCCTCCGGAAAGGCAAAGTAAACAAATTAAAGACCAAAAAATCAATGGCTGCCCGAAATAAGAAAAAATAAAAATAATAATAACGAAAGCGAAAAGCGAAAAGCAGCCCAAAAACGAGAGTGAAATCTTCACTGTCTTCTGCTGCAAAGTTATTTAATTGACGAATTGGGTTAGCCTCATTAGAATAGCCACGAAAAATGCCTCGGTCCGCCGTTTGGAATTCATTCAGTGCTACCGCTTCCCTCTGCCAACGAAAACGCGGCCCCCGGAGGGGCTAAGAGGGACTTGAGGGGGGCTTGAGGAGGAAGGTGGAGCACGGGGAGTCACCGTCAACGCTGCTGGCAAAGTGAAATTTTTCAGGCTATTGACTCACTGCGCCTCGCGACCCAAGAGATGTCCGAATCAATTAGCGGCTCTTAACTGGAGCTAAACTGGCGCTGGAGAAACCCAGGGGGGCAGCAGAACTATTTAAGAAGATATATATTTATATATATATATATATATATATATTTAATGTATATATTTATATTTAATATATATATTAATATATTTAAATCTACATATTGAGTAGGCTCTGCCAGCTGCTCCCAAAGCAAATTACAACAACAATTTGGCGCATTCTCTTTTGGCTCTGATTATTCATTGAGCTGAGCACCGTTACTATTTGGCTGATAAGAATTTAATTTCTTGTTGGACTGGGGAAAGATGTACACAGTGAGAAATTGGGTGTTATTAAAATCCATTCTTTGCTGTAAAATACTTTTTTTAGCAGCAATATCATTTGAAAATTTTTTGTTTTAGATTTTTCTTTTAATTATTTTTTTTTATTAGATTTTCATTTTTAATTATTTTTTTTTATTAGATTGTTTTTTTTTTAATTTTTTTTTTTATTAGATTTTTCTTTTAGTTATTTTTTTATTAGATTGTTTTTTTTTTAATTATTTTTTTTTTATTAGATTTTTTTGTTTAATTATTTTTTTTCTAATTAAACATTATTATTTAAATCCATTCTTTGCTGTAATATACATTTTTTTTAGCAGCAATTTCATTTGAAAATTTTTTTTTTTGATTTTTTTCTAATTAAACAATATTATTGTTTAAATCCATTCTTTTCTGTAAAATACTTTTTTTAGCAGCAATATCATTTGAAAATTTGTTGTATTAGATTTTTCTTTTAATTATTTTTTTTTTTATTATATTGTTTTTTTTTAATAATTTTTTTATAAGATTTTTTGTTTAATTATTATTTTTTTCGAATTAAACAATATTATTATTTAAATCCATTCTTTGCTGTAAAATACTTTTTAGCAGCAATATCTGTTGACAATTTTTTGTTATTTAAATTTTATTTTGTTTATTATTTCTTTTTTATTAGATTATTATTTTTTTAATTATTTTTTTATTAGATTTAAAAAGATTTTTTTTTTCTAATTAAACAATATTAAACAGAAACGATAAAGTTATTGTATTTGAACTAAAATTAAATGTATTAATCGAATCTTTAACATTAAAGCAAAATTATATGAATTAATCGAAACTTTAATTTTTCTTTATAAATATGTCAAAAATAATGTATTAAGCATTAAAGTTTCGAAAAATATATCCAGAAAAGGGACAATTAAATAATATAAAAAATTTTATTTGAATATTTATTGATATTCTACGTTTAAATTCAATATTTTTTTTATTTATATTTTATATATATTTATATTTTATACTTCGAATTTCAATATAATAAATTAAGCAATATTTTCTATATGTCTTATAAAGATATACTTTTTTTCAAGTTAAGATATCAAAATGTTGGCCTCGATATAGGCATCCTCCTATTTTATAGAAATCCGTTTCCAAATAATATTTCAACTAATTTGAGTAAACTTTTAGCTTGCACGATATGTTTATAGCTCTCAAAAATAGTATATTATATATTAATAATATATTATTATTATATCTATTAATAATATATTATTATTATATCTATTAATAATATATTAACATTTTGGAACCCAAAACCGTATGCTCAAGTGCCTCGATTCTGTGGCCAAGTATCTGGCTGTGAAAGTAACCCCCATTTATTCATTCATTCATAACATTCTCTCACATGGACTCCTTAGCCTGCCTCAATGACTAGAGAGGAGTGTGTGCTGTGTGTGTTTTGTGTGTTTTGTGTGTGTGTTATAAGCCCATGTCCATAACTGGCTTATTTCGACTACCCATTATCTCCTGGCTCTCTCCTCCTCTCCACCTCTGCCCCCCTGTAAGGCGGCACATTTCCTTACATCATTTGGTAAATGGTAAATAATAATAAACAGATATCTCGACCGACTCTGAGAGAACCTGTTCCACTTTCATTTTTCCGGGCACCGCCTCCCGGCCATCCCGCATTCCCACATCCATTGATGATGACCTTCTGCCTGGCTGTGTGGCTGGATGGCCATGTGACCCAGTTGGTGGTGGTGGCCGAAGCTAGTATTTGGGCAAAGAAAGTGTGCAGGCGTCTAAATATGGCAGCAGCAGCAGCAGCAGTGGAGGAGCCAAAGACGTGGCCAGAGGCAAGACCAAGTCGGACTTGTCCGAGGCCAGAATGAATGCTGATAACATGGCCAGTTGGCCAGTTGGCCAGTTACACTCTATGGAAGCAGTATGAATGGCCAGCAAAAGTTATGGAAGGGCCGCTCTTTAAGGCTTCCTTCCTGCAGCGGGAATTATTAAGGTCTTGAATTTAATATAGGGTCGGGTGTGCAAGGTTTTAAAATGCAATTGTTTTGTTATCTTTTAATTTAAATGTTTTTTTTTTAGTTAAAATATAATATATAAATAAATTTTAAGCAGTTTTTATAGTAAATTTACTATTCTTTTAACCATTTTACTATCCATTTTATGCATTATGAAGCATATTATTTATTTAAAAGCAAAAGAATCAAAGATAAAACATATAGTTTTTTTTTGGTAAATTTACTATTTTTCTTACTATTTTACTATCCATTTTAGTATGAAGCATATTATTTATTTAAAAGCAAAAGAATCAAAAATATTAGATATAAAAAAAGATTTAAAATATTAAATTAAATAGAAGAACTTTAAAAATCTACTTTAAATTTAAAATAAGAATCTAAAAATCATTTTAACCTTAAAAAACCTAAATTAGACAATACGTATTCATTCTCCTAGGTTTTTACTATAAAAACTTATCACATATTTACAAAATTAAGTACTTTGTAACATAATTTTAATCTTTCTTCCAGAGTTGCCCCGAATTGTGAGCCGAATTAACCGTTGAAACTGGTCTCTTCAATTAAGATGGTCTACACACACACACAGACACGCATTCATAATTTCTCCCTCATCCCAAATGTGGAACTTCCAATTGGAAATTCCAATACGTAACCGTATAAACCTTTTACAAAGAGTCCAGTTCATTTGCATGTCGGCGGCGGGTTTTGAGAGAGTTTGGATGGGAGAGTGTGGAGAGATGTTTAGGGAGAGAGCAGGGGGGGTGGGGCAGGGAGAGCTGGCCCCCACGTGTGCGGCGTGTTCTCTCCCTCGCACCATCGTTTGTTTTTTGAGCGCATTTTCGAATTTTGTCAATAAATTATAACGGTTGTGAAAAGTTATTAGCATTAATTAATTATTAAACGCATAGGAAAATAGAAAGTGAGGCGCAGACTTCGTTTTTTTTCTATTTTGTTTCGATAGAAAATTATCATAAGAGAGGGGAGGAGAGGGGGTCGCGTAGCTCATCATATCGAAATCGAAACCGATATTGAACTGTTAATTATTCGGTGCGGCAGCGAAAGTGTGTGTCTGCGAAAATTCCGTAAAGATTTCGTTTGATTTCGAATCATTAATGCCTTGGTTTTTTTTCTTAGACTTTTTTCTCCTCTTGTTTTTTTTTTCTTGATTACGAAACCCATTGCGAGCCTCGATTATGCTAAACAGTTTGCCAGACTTTTACATCCTTTAGTTTTTTTCTTTTTTTTTCTTTTGGTTTATATAACACACATGCATAACCCAACAAAAATTTGCATAATTTTGATTCGGCTTTTGGAGATTTTTCTTTTTGTTTCATTTTTTTCCAGCTCGATTTGCTGTGTGTGTGCTTAACACTTTCTTCGGTGAGTGTGTGTGGGTGAAATCTCCGGCAGAAAGCCAGAAGAGGCAAAGGTGGAAAAAAATCAAAGTTACCATAACGAGAGAGGGAGAGAGAGAGAGGCAGGTGGAGAGGAGACCCATGCCAAAATTAAGGTTAAGTTCTTTAATGCAGCCAACGGTGAAATTTTTGATTTGTTTGCTATTCGCGTGGGCCGTGGGTTAATAGAGGGTTAAAGCGCCCGAAAAAAAAGGGGGCCAGCATTTCCGGTCAAGGCTGAGCCGATGGACCAGAAAATTAGCCAACTTAAAGTTGGTGAAAAAATGGGATTTCCCAAGGCCTAAATGATTTAATTGCTAAAGTAAATAATAATATTGCTTACAACATTAATAAATCATGAACTATATATCCTAGGAAAGAATATACGAATTTATAGATTAACAAAAATATTCCAAAATATTATCAAAATTTTAGGAAATGATACGTTAATTTTTAAATAAAAAAATAAATAAAGAAAATAATAATGGAATTAAAACAAAAATATTCCAAAAATATAAAACACTTATTTTTATCAAAATTTTAAGAACTTAAAGCATTAAATTGGAATTAAATAAATAAATTAAAAAAATTATAATAATGGAATTAAAAGTTATAAAATTAATTTGGAATTAAATAAATAATTAAAAACAAATTAATAATGGAATTAAAACAAAAATATACCGAAAATATAGAACACTTTTTTTATATTAAAATTGTAAGAAATTATAGAATTAATTTGCAATTAATTAAAAAAAAAAAAGAAAAAATTTAATATTGGAATAAAAATTATAGCAATAATTTGAAATTAAATAAATAAATAAAAAAAATATTAATGGAACTAATACAATAATATACCGAAATATTGAACACTTTTTTTATCAACATTTTAAGAAATTAAAGCATTAATTTGAAATTAAATAAATAAATAACAAAAATTAATAATGGAATTAAAAATTATAGCATTAATTTGAAATCAAATAAAAAAAATAAATTAAAAAGGGATTTAAAACTTCCAAAAAATATCTTTAAAAATTCAAAATTCATTTTAAAATTTTGTTCTTTTTGAATAAAAACATTTTTTTAGCTGACTTTCGTTACTAATTTCTGTCTTAATTTTCTTATATTTGTTTTTAGCCATTAGCCAAGGCGCACACAGCTGGTTAAGAGATCTTCGGAGCCACCAAAGCCAGCATTAACCATTAACCCACAGCAACCAGCTGGGGCAACAATCGGACAGACAGTTCCACTTTCCAGCCAACAGCACCCGGGAGCCGAGGCTTTGCCTCTTCGCGTCTTGTGTCTTCGCGTCTTCAGACAACGAAGAATGCGGCTTTGTAGAAAGTAAAACGAAGAACGCGTTTCTTTTGTTTTGCCAAATTCAAATAAATTAATGACCAGCCAAGGAAGAATGCGAGCTACGTAGCTGGGAGATCCGAAGAGTTAGGAGCCAGAAACCGAAACGGAATCCCAGTCGAAGTCGCACTTCAGAGTCGGAGACGAAGACGAAGACCAAGTCAAAGTCGGAGCCAAACTGGTTGACACAATTTCACGGCGACTTTTACGTGCAATTGCCTCGGCCTGGCTTTGGCTTTGGCTCTGACTCTGACTGTGGCTCTGACTGTGTTGGCTTTGGCTTCACTTTTGGCTTTTCCTGGTCTGCCAGTCATCATCATTATTGGCCCCGTTAAGTGCTCGGTGTATGTTCTGCAACTGTCGACCGCATTTCACCTGTATCTCCCTCTCTCTCTTGAGACTCCAAACTACTTGCCACTTTACCTAAGACTTGGCTAATCCTCCTTGGTATCCTCCTGGTTATCCTGGTTATCCCCACGCACTTGCACTTGCAAACACAAACAAAAAAATGCAACTCGCGGCTTAACTATTTATCTTATGATTACGGAAGCCAGCACTAAAAAAAATATGATAATGATAGTTTTATGATCTTTGAACGCGCGCTTTGGTGGAAGAGGCTGACTTCGGCTGGGTGCCTTTTAAAGAGCTAAACTCAACGCTCGGAGACGCGGAACTCGACTGCGCGGAGTTGGTGCCACCAGGCCAGAGTTATGGGCGCGAGTCCACGCAAGTTCGGGGCCACCAGCTGATCGAGCTCCGACTGCAACAACAAAGCCAGCTTTCTTTTCGCATCGCAGCGCAGCGCCGCGCATCGAACGTGTTGCGGAGCGGTCTTCCGCCTCGGACAGCAGGTAGCAGCGGTTGCGACCTGGCCGGTGGGGGCCACCTGATCCAACCGATTCACGCAGTAGGCCAAAATCCATAAACAAATCCAATTCCAGAGCCTAACGGTAAGGCGGCGGATCTATGGGCACGTAGCACGTAGCATTCAGAGACGCACAGAGAGAGAAAAATGTGAAAATAGGGAAAAGTTTGATATAATAGATCATTAAAAAATATTTTTTGAGTATCGAAAACTATTAAATTCGTAAATATTTTTTTAGAAACATTCTTAGTCATGTAAATCGAAAGGAAAAGCATGATATTTTATGTATTGACAACAAGTTCGTGCTTAATACCATTTAGAAAATATATTAAACTTAAGCAGAACGATTTTTTATATATCGAAAAAGAGCATTTTACTTTAAAATATAGATATATATCTTATTTGTCTATTTTTTAATTATATTTTGTTGGTTTATTCAAATACTAATAAAAAAAAATACAAAAAATAGCATTTAATATTATTTATTTTATTTTTAATTTGTCTATTTTTCGAATTATATTTTGTTGTTTTATTTATACAAAAATTAGCATTTAATATTATTTATTTATTGAAATATTTTTAATTTGTTTATTTTTCGAATTATATTTTGTTGTTTTATTTAATCAAACAAAAATTCTAATAAAAAAAAAAAATAGCATTTAAATTTAAAATATTGAAATATAGCTTATTTGTCTATTTTCTAATTATATTTCTTTGTATTATTCAATCAAAAAGAAATTCTAATAAATAAAAATACAAAAAAAAAATATCATTTAACTTTAAAATATTGATATATATCTCATTTGTCTATTTTCTAATTAAATTTCTATATATTATTCAATCAAAAAGCAATTCTAATAAATAAAAATACAAAAAAATAGCATTTAACTTTAAAATATTGAGATATATCTTATTTGTCTATTTTTCGAATTATATTTTGTTGTTTTATTCAATCAAAAAGATATTCTAATTAAAAAAAGTACACAGAATTTAAAAGTAAATTAATTGTTGTTTTTATTAAATATTACATGCACTTTTCAAGCGAGCAATAATATAGACACTTTCCTTATTAAATAAAAAAATTATTAATTTGAGATATAAACTCGCATATACATTTTTTATAAGCATTTAATCACTGGCTCTTCCTGCTCCTCTCACCTCACAACGGGGACTCCTTTGTCTAGGTATCAGATCGTTTACCACGATGACGAATGACGGACCAGCCGCACCCTGGGAAGTACGAAGGCCTTGAAGGAAGGCCAAGGAACGAGGACAAAGAAGATCTTCATAGCGATCGGGGGAGACAACCATCTGGGGACACACCTGTGTCAGCTTAAGACTACGTGATCGACCTCAATGGGAATCCTGGACAGTGCCAACTCATCCATAGACTTCTTTATAAAGCTGTAAGCTTCACCAGTCATGCCCAGAAAGGTGACTAAGAAAAGAGCTTACAACAATTAATAACAAATAATAAACTAAAGGGAAGGCAGAGTATATGGATATAACTATAAGATATCAATATAAATTCGGAGATATATGTGCAATTAATTGAAATGCTGTTTAATAAAAACATATAAAATAAATTAAATAACTTCGACTTGTGATATTTTAAATGTAATATAAATATAAATTCTGGGATATATGTATATATGTGCAATAAATCGAAGTGCTATTAAATAAAAATACATAAAATAAATTGAATAACCTCTGCTTTTGATATTTTAAATGGGATATTTTTAAATAAACAAATAAATCTACAACATAAAGTTTACTATTTTGAGCACCTTGAATATATAGATCCAGGCTTCTCGCAAGAACATTAACTGCAAATGTTCAGTTTTCTACTTCCCAGATAGTAGATTTATTTAAAGTTTATAATAAAATACAGGCTATGCCCCTGCTTGTTATGGATGTAATAGGAAATAGCTTTCTACGGCAGCGAGCAAACCCGTTTCCATGTCTTTTATCCAATATTTATATAACCCTATAACGACGTCGACGACGACGACGACTCGTGATTATTATTTGTCCAATCGATTGACATTTCAGGCTTTGACCAATGAAGAAGCAACCAAGAGACATACCTCCGATTCACCAAACAACATATTTAATTTGAAATTAAATTATGCAAAATAAAAAACGGAAAAACAAAACAAGAAAGTGGATTTAAGAGAGGTCAATGGAGAGATGGTGGCTGTATAAAAGTGTTTTTTTCGAATTTTTAAAGAGTCTAACTGCCTTTAATTATAGAAATATCCTTTAAAACTAAGACACTGTATTCATATTTACTACGAAGTTTGATATACAACTCATTTTTGGTTATTAATCAATAAAATTAATAATTTTGATACTTAAAAATTCAAAATATGTGACTTTAAGATGTATTTGCCACAATATTAATCGAGATATTTCTATATATATATTATATAGGGGCTTTTTCTCTTTATTCTTCCCAATTTCACTTCCCTGGGGACTCATTGGAAACAAATTTGTTTAAGGGAATGTTTGAAAACATGTTTTAATAATTGATTTATCATTCACATATGTGGTTTTTATGATTCTTATGTTGTTTGTTGCTGTATAGGTATGCATTTGTTCTATATAGTAGTTAACATATGGGCGCTGATGCTCTCCTTCTTCTTTTACAATCAATGTGAACCGGTTTCGTTCTTTTCGATCATTTTTTTTTAATTATACATATGTACACAAACACGATAGATATCTCCCGAATACATATATATATATAAGTTAGGCCAATCGGGGGGAGAGTGAATGGCGACGGAAACGGAGGACACTTTGAACACTTGACAAAATCATAATAATACTCGTAACAAAACCACATACAGCGTATCATAATATATAATATACATTAAACAATTGCATAACAAGGAGGGTAGGGAAGGGGGGACAAACGAATAGCAAAAAAAAAAAACACAACATCTCGAAAGGCAGGAGAGAAAAAAACACGTATAATAATAATTATTTCAAAGCCACTGCACTTTAGAAGATGGGTATGTAGTTGTCGATTTTGGCGCGATGCTTCTGGGCAACGCACTCGGCGATCCAGACAATGTTGCGGCACTCCTGCTCCTTGAGCTTGAGGTACGCATAGAAGACGCCAAAGTGGAACTGCTGCAAGAAGGCGTACACGTTCAGCTTCACCTCGTGCTCGAAGAACTTGTCCTCGAGGGTCTTGTCGCCGGGATTGTTGCCAGAGCCATCGAACAGGGCAGCATACTCGGCATAATACTCGGCCACGGTTTTCACCTGCTCGTAGTCATCGGCACGAGCGAGGGCGGCCAGGCCATCGGGGTACATCTTGCCGCAGTTGGGATACAGCTTGGCACGGTCATCCTTGGACAGCTCCGTGCCAAAGGAGTTGATCGTGATGATGATAGCACGACGATCGGCCTCAAACTACAAAGAAAACGTGAAATTAGACACGTAAATATAGGGAAACTGGGAAAAATAAAGCAATAGGAGAGAAAATACAACTCACAGCCAAGATCTCGCACATAACATCGGCGGTGGCGCCGCCCATGTTCTTGCAGAAGTTATAGAAAGCCTCCAAATATGCCTTGTAGAGCGTGTTACGGATGATCTCGATGTTCATCTCGTCCAGATCCTGCTCCGAAATGCAGTCGACGAAGAAGGGAGCCAGCGGTGTGTCCACCAACACAGCGTTGTACAGCTCCGCGGGCGTCGAGGCCACATGGATGGCCTCCATCTGCTCGAAGCTGCCCAGGGGATGGCACTTGGGTATCAGCTCCGAAATGGGACGCTGGTGCAGCGTGCCGGTGATCAGCAAAATGATGTTATCAATCATATAGCCGTAGGTGATAAAGTCCAGGAAGTTGGACAGCGGCTCGACGGCATGGTTGCGCATGTGCTGGAACTCAATGACCAGCTTCTCGCGCAGCTTGTCGTCGATGACGGAGACGGACAGCGGCGAGGGTTCGTTGGCCAAGAAGCTGCCATAGTCCGTGCCCTGCAGGTGGAGCTTGAGATCTGGAAAATAATGGGAATGTTAATAATGTAATTGTTTAAAGGTATTTTGATAATTAAAGAAAACTCATTGAAAAACTCATTAAAAATTCAATTTTTTACGATCCAAAATACAAGTGGAAAATCGATCCACCTGCTCTTTGTTTTGCCCCTAATGTTTATGTTTCAAGCCAAGGGTTGGTATTATCATCGTTATAAACGTTTTTTCCAAAAAATCCCTTTTAAAAAACTGCGAAAAAACGTCAACAAATCACAAGACAAGCTTACACACACATACGCAGGCATAACAGCAGGGCGCATATACACACACGCACGCTGCTGTTATCGGCCTGGTCATGTGACCGTGCGGGCGTGTGCGTGTGGGAAAATGTGTAGAGTAGGAGAGACAGCTCGCCCCCCCTTAGGCAAATGGGGGCAGAGGAACGATACTCACCCTCCAAGGTCTCGCATTGCACCAGATTCAGGTAATCTGCCTGTTTCAGGATGCCGCACTTGAAGCCGCGGCACAGACCCTCCAGATAGCCATTATCGATGTTGAACATGAATCCCGAGCTGTTCATCTTGACACACGGTCACACACACAAACGCACAGAGTGGGTGAAGAGAAAAAAAAACGAAGACGGCGAGTGACAAAGCTCCTGCTTTCTGTTGCGGTTACTTGTCGCTTTTTTGCTGCTGCACTCGCTCCTCGAGTTGCGCGAATTGTGTGGCGAAAGGCGTGAAGTTCAAAGCGAAACGACAGTGAAAATTCAACTTTTTTTCTTTCTGTATCGATTGGGAGTCATATGATTTCGATTAGAGATGGGTCGAGCACAGAGTTGCAATAACATAGACGGCACTATCGGTAAGATGCGATATCGATTGACGCTAATTTCCATCATATCTTTCCTTTTTGCTTCCAGAAGGGGGAAAGAAATATTCTTACAGTGACATATTGTTCGGCTAAGCATGGGGAAAAATATGGACAATATACAGGCAAATAAATAATGCTTGCATTAAATACAATTTTATTTAAGTAACCTCCGGAATATCGTATGGCTCTATCGATGTTTGTCCAGCTCTGATTTCCAGCCAGCCAGTGTGACCATCAATACAATTATAATTTGTTATACAAAAAGGTTGCAAGATCGAGAAAAGAGATAAGTAAACTGTTCGATGGTTGATATCTTTGATAAAAACATAAGAAAATCATAAGTTCATTAAAAAAGTATTATTCTGACGTAAAATAATAAAATATATAGAAAATATTATGAAGTAAGGACCAGCTTAAAAACTAGAAAACTATCAAATTGAAAACTTTCATAAACTTTTCAAAAAACTTTATGGCTAGCGTGACAGAATCATTAAGGATACTATGAAAATATATGAAGTTTTTTCACGCCGCAGCTTTTTGGTGCAGCTTTAAGAAATTATTATTTGTTGGCTTAAATTTAGCTTTCCTTTTCTATTTCGGATTCGGCCCAATTATATTAAAATTAGGTGTAACGGGGAAATAGTTAAAATGGCATCGCGGATATCTATTAAAATACGATAATTAGATCTATATCAATTAAGTACAGAAGAAATCTGCGTAAAAATGGGAAAATTGTATCCTTAAATCTTAAATATCTACATATCATTATTTTTACGTTTTTCGTGAAACATCGGTTAGCTATTGCTTTATTTACTCTGTGTTGGACTTAAACACATGAGAAAAATACAAAAATTAAATAACAAACACACAATGAAAAGATACAGGCTTATTGTTATATTTTGTTCCCATTATTAATTAAAAAAATAAATAAATAAAAAAAACTGTTGATGTTTTCCGATGTTTCTATGCCGATGAAACATCGACGACCATCGACATCGATGTTTTTGCTGGAACTTGCACCACTAGCTCGGTCACAAGAAAGATATCCTGCTTTTCTTAAAAAAAAAGAATTTATGTAACGATGAAAACTTTTCATAAATTGTTCTTGCGGGCCTTCGCATACACAGGCTTTCATGCTTTGGTTTTGGGGGCTAGAATTACGGCTATTTTTCGTCGTAAAAAAATATCAAATGAAAATATCGGAATTTCGATATTTGGGCAAACAACAAATCGTGATACAAATATATCATCTTTAGAAAAAATATCGATATAATATAAATATATATAAATATCGAAAAAATACATACACACTTTGTGGTTATTTTTTGTGTGTTTGTTGACGGCGCAATATTTGCCTGCGCGCTATTGCCGGAAATTTAGCGCGTTTTTGCCCCCCACCTAACTCGTTGGACACGCACACGGTGAGCAGCAGGCGGCGTGTGGGAGTTAAACTCTTATTTGATGGCGCTGGTAACCAAAACAAGCGCGACGGCCGCTTATGTGTGGCGGATTCATATGTGAGGCGATGCCGCATTCCCAGTCCCCGGCAGCTAAAGCTCTCGTCTTCTTCTTCACCTTGCGCACCCCGATCAGGAGCAAGGCTTGGAGCGCCGCCACCAAATGATTGGGGGCCATAAATGAATGCAAATTTTGGTGGTGAAAGAAAAGAAAAGAAAAAAACAACAAAGATCTTCGTACGAACGGCAAAAATAGGAGCGGAAAAAACCACGCACACACGTAAGCTTTGCGCTTGTATGCGTTGGCGGTGTGCAGGTGTGCGTGTATGTGTGTGAGCTGCTTCGCCTGCTGGCGTGCATGTGTGTGTATATAATCATGTGAAAAATCGATTGGAAGCACTGGCAGCGCAGCAGCAGCGGCGCCAATTGTCGCTTACTATCGAACAAGAAGAAGAGCGCCTTGCAAAGCGGCGGAAAGCAGCAAAAAAAAAAAAAAAATAAAGAAGAATTGGAGGAAACGAGCAACGCGGCGGAGAAGGATCCGGGAAGCAAGAGCGAAAACCGATCGGAGCTACAGAGAGAGCCCGGGCGGACTGTAAAAGAGAGACCTCGCGGAACCAGCAGGCGAGCGAGTGAACTGGGAGAGAGACGGCGCAAGCGGTAGAGAGAGCGCGGCGCAGCCAGCCAGCCAGCAGCCAGCACACACATATTTCTTTATATAACTACCAGGCGCCGCCGCCAATTCGGAAACGGCCGCAAAACAAAACAAACAGAAAGAGCGACGAGGAGGAGCGCGGAGAGCGGGGGTAGCGGGCAGATCCGTTTCGGCCATTAGATGCCATCGAAGCGACTGTGGCGATCAGCGAAGCGGCGGCAAGAACAAGAACAACAAGCGAGGGAAAAGGAACCAGAGCAGACAAGAGAAAAGCAACAAGAACAAGCAAGAGAACCCTGTTGACCTGAACCCGCAGACGACAATTTCGATTGTTGTTCAGGCTTTGACGAATAATGGAACCAGATCCCAATGGGATAAAAATAGAGCCCACACTTGACCACCACCAACAGCAGCAGCAGCAGCAGTACGCGACCCATGTGCTGGCCATCAATGGACCCAATACACGCCTCCTCATCGAGCATCCCTCAGCGCTGTTGGTACCCCTATCCACGCATCACCAGCAACAGTTGCAGCTCCAGCAACAGCAACAACAGCAGCAGCAGCAGCAACAGCACGTGCAACATCATCAGTTCCAACAGCAGCAGCATCATCTCCAGCAGCAGCAGCAGGATCAGCTGCAGTTCCAGCATCAGCAGCTGCAACTCACCCTACCCGCCGGCTACGGCACCCACTCCAGTCTAAAGCAACAGCAACAACAGCAGCAGCAGCAGCAGCAGGTGCAGCAAGTGCAAGTGCAACAGACACCGACCGCCACACCGTTGGGACCACCGAGCAGCGTTAGCGCCAGCTCAGCTTCCATTACCGGCGCCTCCACGACACACCAGCAGCGCTGGAACGAGAGCCCCGAGGCACGCCAGCGCCGCCTGGCCAGAAATGCTGAAAGGATGCGCGAGCGGCGACAGCGCGAGAGCGAAGACGAGTACCGGAAGCGATTGCTACGCAACGCCGAGGCCAACAGGCAGCGGCGACAGAACGAGTCAGAGATCGAGCGGGCCATGCGGCTGGTGCGGAACGCGGCCAGGCAGCGCCTGCGCCGGGCCATGGAGTCGCCCGATCAGCGGGCCAAGCGCCTGGCCAAGCTGGCCGAAAGGATGCGCATGTATCGGGCCAGCGAGACGTCCGATCAGCGCAAGCTGCGTCTCGCCGAGATGGCGGCCAGGGCGCGGCAGCGCATCGCCAACGAGTCGCCGGAGGAGCGGAAGGAAAGACTGAGAAAGCTGAACGACTACGCCAAAAAGGTCAGAGAAAAGAAGAAGGTACTGAAGCATGTGGTGCACAGCGGCGGCGGCGGCGGTGGATCGTCGTCGGTGCTAATTACAACACCGACGTCGTCCTCCTCCTCGTCAACGGAGCTGCACCAGCACCATCAGCACCACCAGCAGCAGCATCAGCAGCAGCAGCAGCAACAGCAGCAGCAGCAGCAGCAGGTGCTGGCTGTTGCAGCAGCGGCAGCCGCAGCGGCGGCAGCCAATTGTACTAACGAACACACTATCAATCTAAACCAGGCGTCGACATCGGACAACGGGGGAGGAGCTGGCACGCCCCAGCCCACGGCCGAGGATCAACAGCAGCAGCAGCAGCATCTGATCACTGCGGCCGCCTACCAGCATCAGGCCCTGGCTGGTGTGGAGTACATGGGCCAGGGCATGTTCCTTACACCCGGATCCCTGCGCACTCCCATGCAGCTCAAGCAGGAGCCACTCACCGCGCAGCAGCAGCAGCAGCAGCAGAACCAGTTAAGCCAGCAACAGTTGCAGCAGCAGCAACAGCAGCGATACACCATCGCCGCCGGGCAGCAGCAACAGGTGACTGCCGCTTTGCTCGAGGGCACCGAGCCGGGTAGCATTTTTGTGCAGCAAATTTATGGCGATGATGGCGTTGCCGGCAAGGGAGGCGGCGGCACGGCCACCAAGCTGCTGCAGGCGCATGTGCCGCATTTTAGCATCGCCACCACCGGAGCCGGCGGTCAGTTGGAGCTCTATCCGCACAAATATTCCGCCAAGAAGCAGGAACTTCAGGTGCGTATGCAGGAAGACCGGAAGAAGGATTAGGTATCTGATAAGCGAGCGAAGCAGGGCGGGGAGCTTACCCAACACACACCACACACACACATCATAGAACTATAATAAATTTACGAAAAGTTGTAACTATTTGAAGTCAGGAATAAGCTCTTAGGAGGTTAGCCTTTCCGGGTTTTATCGCCTAGATAGATGCTTTAATGTAATAAGCTATAATTTTTGGATACGTGAGATATTTTCTGTATAAACTTGAGCGCTTTATCAATCAGCTTTCCCTTCGATGTATATCCCTTTTTGAGAGGCAAACCCGTAATATGATTCTTCTCTCTGATTCTTCAGTTGCAGAGAGCCAATGAAAAGTAGCATAAAGTTGCTCTGGAAGCGAACGTAAAGCTCTCAATCTCTCTCTCCTCTTTCTCTGGTAAACTATGAAAAAATCAACTCAATGAAAAGAACATTCAAATATTATTCCTTGCAGTTGGCGAATTCAACTGCTGGATTGATAATTGAAACAGACAGAATATGTTTAAGGAAGCGAAGGAAGAGTGCCTGCTCTCAGCCTTCTCAAGCGGAGAAGAGAATTCTCCTTTTCTCCTTAACAAAGTCTTGTTTATTCATTTTGTTTTTGTGTAGAAAAATTTAGTCTTGTAAAAACCCACAAAATTATGAAAGTTTTAAAAGAAAGATTTAAGAAACAAAACAAAAATTTGATTTTATTCGAGAGAAAGTTTTTTAAAATAAGTGTGTTGTGTGTGTGTTCCCTCTATTTCTTATCTTTTTTTTTTAAATTTAACAAAAATAACTATCTATAAATCTTTAGAACTATCAAAAGTTTTTTAATAATCGATTTTATAATGATTAAAATTAATGTTGTGTTAGTTGTAGGATTGAAATTGTCATAAAGTTGTATTTTTGAGACCAGAAATTTGAATTTCATAAATTTTGTATAAATATTTGAATATTTAAAATAATTAATTGAAGCTTCCATAAAACTCTTCTGCCAATATATTCAGTTTTGAAAACAAAACTGTTGCTTTAAAGTTTTGTGTAGCTCTTTTTTTTTTTTAAAAAGAACAAAACCCGTAAGGATACCCTTTCCGTCACAGAATCACCCTTTGATTGACGGACAGACTGACTTATCTTGTGTCGTGTATCAAAAGTTTTATCAAGATAGCGCAAGTGATCGAGTACAGTCCCCAAAAGAGAGAAGTTTTCGGGCAGAAGAGAAGAAGAATGAAGATCAAGAGTTGGCAAGAAGAATGTGAAGATCAAGAATTGGCAAGAAAAATTTGAAGATCAAGAATTATCAAGAAGAATCTGAAGATCAAGAATTGGCAAGACGAAACTGAAGATCAAGAATTGGCAAGAAGAGAATCTGAAGATCAAGAATCTAAAGTTCAAGAATTATCAAGAAGAATCTGAAGATCAAGAATGGGCAAGAAGAATCTGAAGATAAAAGAGCTTTAAACTCCAAAATGTGAGGTAAAAAGTAAGCTTCAATTGTAGTTAACCGCTTGAGATTTCTGTGGAAGTTTCTTGAGATACAAAAACCCGAATCAAAAACCATAACCAACTCACCTTTACCCTCTCTTTCTTCCCTTTTCTCCCTCTCTCTCTCTTTTTCCTTCCCCCTCTTTACAGTCGGACAACGATGCTCCGGGCTCGGGATCGAGCGGCAACGATAACAGCGGGTCTGTTAGTCTGGGCCACAGCGAGACCAAGGTTATCGTTACCACCGGCGATCATCAGAAGCTGCTTAAGGCGGCCACGACGACAACAACGCCGCTGTACAATCAATTCCCCTACTTGGCCACCTTTCCGGCGGCCAACACGGCCAGCGGCAGCACCACGGCAACGACGACGGCGGCCGGAACAACGGCAGCGGGCGCCACCACCACTACCTACTATCCGATGTACCACAATGGCTTCCAGATCGGAATAGGACCCAATGCCGTGCCGCCGCCCTTTACGCCAGTTCACTTTGCCAATGCCAGCGGCGGCAACAGTCCCACCGGGGGACAGTACAACATTCTGGCGACGACCACGAATCCTACACTAACAGTGACCGCCGGTCTGGGACAACAGCAGCAGGAACAGCAGCAGCAGCAGCAGCAACAGTCACAGCCACAGCAGCAGCAACAGCAGCAACATATTGTGCCCACTACGCCGGGCAGGGGCAGGCCGCGAAAGCATCCGCTGGCCCACGAGGAGCAGCTAAAGGTGAACAGTCTGCTTGAACAGGAGCTAAATCAGATGCTGGCCGTTCCACAGCTGGCCACAAGCACCCCGCGGAGGGGCAGGCCCCTCTCCCAGCCCACGCAGCAGCAGCAGCAGCAGCAGGATCTCGGCCAGATACATGTACATTCCACGGCCGATGGCGATAGCCGGACGCCAGTGACGCCGCGACGCAGTGGTGCAAACAAATACGAAACGGAGGAGGAGAAGCGCCTCCGGCTGGACAAGATGGCCGCCCATCAGCGTGCGGTGCGGGCCAATGAAACGCCCGAGCAGCGGGCCACGCGACTGCAGAAGCTCAGCGAGCGGGCGCGCCTGAAGCGGGCCCAAATCCGTGCCACCGAGAACACGGAGGAGCGCAAGGAGCGGCTGTCCAAGCAGGCGGAATATGCGCGAATGCGACGCATGCGCAGCCACACGCCGCGTAGCAGCAGTGCCACCAGTGCCGAGTTTCGGGCCAAGACCGAGGAGGAGGAGGACGACGACGAGGAGGACACGAGCACGGAACAGTTGTACGAAAGCGGCGAACCGGTCACGGTCACCGGCAGCGATGGAGATAACGGGGCCGGCGGCGGCGGCGGCAACGGCGGTGGTTTTGTGACCGTGGTCAAGACGGACTCCCAACTGGAGGATGGCGATGGCTCCAACGAGTTGCCGTCGCTGCAGCTGCAACAGCACGAGCTGCAACAGTTGGCGCAGCAACAGCACTCACATCACGAGGCGATCGTGTTGAATCAACAGCAGCACCAGCACCAGCACCGCCTGGTGACCATCAGTCAGCACCAACAGCCCCATCCGGGATTCAGCAAGCTCCAGGTGGTCAAGGACTATGCCGGCACAGCGGCCGGAGCAGCAGCAGCAGCAGCGGCAGTGACTTCCACGGCAGCGTCGGGAACAGCGGGAACAGCCGGCTCTGGCGGCGGCAATGGTACCGGGGCGCCCGAGAACAACGACATGCTGAAAATACTCGAGCCGATCATTGTCATGAAGACCAAATGAGGAACGCGGCGGCGTCACAACGCCACCAGTCGCTAGGCGGAGAACTGTCTAGACGAAGGTGGCCTAGAGGAGGCAAAGGACAGATTGCACAAGGAGAAGGAGGAGGAGAAGGAGAAAAAGGAGGAGGCGGAGAATCGATTGTCTATAGTTATGATTAAGAGGATTTTTTTTAACTTGTTTTAAATGTGTGTCGACGAGGCGGCCATTCGCGTTGCCTTCGTTCGGCGCTAGAGATTGTAAAAAGCCAGAGCAGAGGAGAGAGTCAGGTGCAATAGCTGCTGCTATGCGTGTGTGTAAGCCAGCCTCCCGGGTACTGTGACGCCCCCCGTAAGAGAGACCCCCGGGGAGAGATCCCAAACGAATCGAGAGTGAAGATGGAACCCGGATCGCAGGCCATGCAGCTACAATAGAGAGGTAAGCGGAGTGACGAGATCAACTAAACCTAATCCAGAATATGTAGCGCGTAAACAGAGCACTAAGTAGTTGTATGTATTAACTATTAATTTTTTAAATTAGCGGAAAAAAAAACGAAAATAACAAATAAATCTAATAAGATAAAATCGATGTTTAGTTCTGTTATCGATATGTTCAGGCAAGGTGGTCTAATTGATGTAACTGATTTTGAATCAAATCATCTTCGCCAGTTACTCAACGTTGTTGTTGTTGTAGGCAAAAACGAGGCTTCGATCTCGACATTTTCAGTACAAATTGGTCGATTTCTCGATTATATGCACCAGTCGCACAGAAAGCAGCAGAAAGTGAATTTATTTTGGTGCAAATAAATTTTTTCACTCAATGACGTCAGTTTTACTCATTGTTCTCACTCAATTTTTGTGCACAGCATCTGCTTAAAAGTTCCACTTCTAAGTGTGACCATATCGTAGGTTTTGTAACTTTAATATGGTCACACTATACATTTAGACACAGCATCTGAGCAATGAGTGCATACGCTCATCTGAGTTACTCAACTTGGAGATATATAAATAAAATAAAATATGTTGTTGTTGTAAAAGTATTGTTGTTGTACAACACTTTTGTTGTTGTTGTAGGCAAAAACGAGGCTTCAATATCGATGCTTTCAGTACAAATTGGTCGATTTCTCGATTTCAAGTACCAGGCGCACAGAATCAGCAGGAGGTGAATTTATTTTGGTGCAAATCAATTATTTCACTCAAATATTTTATTTTCCCTCATTATTTTCACTCATCATCTGTGCTATAAGTTAGTCTCATCTGGCTCATCTGAGCCAGTTACTAGAAATTGAGATGATCAAATCAAATATTTCGTTTTTGTGGTTGTAAAAATTAATTTGTACAAATATTGTTGTTGTACAGCAATTTTATTGTTGTTGTAGAGGGATAATTTACTTGAGTGCTAACTACTAATTGCACTCAATAAACATGAGTGCAGGAAATATCGCGAAATCAGCCACCTTGCATAGCGGCACCATTGATCATGCTGTTATCGATTATTTGTTATCGATAGCCTCAGCCATGGCACTGTTCACAACGTTGCACAGCGAAGATACGGAATACTCGGCGGATTCCGTAGAGTGGCTGCCCCATGATGGCCTGGAGTCGGGATACTTTGCCTGCGGCACTTACCAGCTGGTACAAGAGGAAGGAGAAGCTACTGAGGGACAAACCAAGTCGCGTCCGCGCAAGGGCCGTGTGTACTTGTATCACTTCGGCGAGGGCAACGAAACTACGCTGGAGCGGCTGCAGTGCATCGAAACGGCTGCCATACTGGACATGAAGTGGCTGCCAGCCTGGGACAGCGACAGTGGACCCCAGTTGGCTACCGTTAACTCTGTGGGTGAACTAGAGGTCTACGAGTTTGAGGCTGCCGAGAAGAAGCTCAGGAAACGCACGTGTCTGGCGCTCAAGGAGGCGGAGGGGGAGGAGCAACCACTGGCCTTGGCACTGGACTGGCGGCGGCAGGAGGAGGAGGTTCAGCTGGCCATTTCCGACTCCAAGGGCGGCCTGAATCTTCTAAAATACTCACCCAATGGCGAGCTAAGGCGCCAGTGCTCCTGGTCCGCTCACGGCTTCGAGGCCTGGACTTGTGCCTTTGACAACTGGTCGCCACATCTCCTGTACAGCGGCGGCGACGACATGCTCCTGCTGGCGCACGACCTGCGCACGGAGCAGCGGGCCTGGACGAATCGTGCCCACATGGCCGGCGTCACCTGTCTACTGAGTCATCCGCGACACGAGCACCACCTGCTCACCGGCAGCTACGACGAGCAACTACGCCTGTTCGACACCCGCTCCATGAAGCGAACGCTGGCTGAGCACAACCTGGGCGGTGGCATCTGGCGGCTGAAACCGCATGCCGTTCGCTCCGACATTATCCTGGCCGCCTGCATGTACACAAACTTCAGCGTGGTGCAGCTGGATGCCAAGGAGCCGGCTCTGCGACTTCTGGGTGCTTACGAGGAGCACAAAAGCATCTGCTATGGCGCTGACTGGGCGCCCTGTGGGCCGGGAGACAGCGATGGGCCACTCATCATGGCCACCTGTTCCTTTTACGACCACAAACTGTGCGTCAGTCGCGTGGAGCTTAGCCCATAAACGGAACTGTTTTTAAATTAGCATTTTTAGTGATTGTAAAAAAATGTTGTATAAGAAATAAAATTTAAAATAAGATGTTTAGCGTTGTTGTTGGCAAAAAAAAGGGGTTTTTAGGGGGGTTTTGGGGGTATTCTAGGCGTTCTAGGGGCTCTAGGGGCTTCCAGGGGGGTTTTGTGCGGTTTTTGGGGGGTTCAATTAAATATTATTAAATTTGGCGCTCATTTCCATCAGCCCTCGCTTATCGAACTATCGTCTTATCGATTTCAATTGTCAGGCATTTAAATGTTGCCATCTCTAGCGTGGCAAAAAAGGTAAACAGATTCGCTAGTTTGTTTTCCTGCTTTATTTCCTTGGGCATTAATTGAATCCTTGACGAATTTGGTCAAAAAATCATATACCGAGCTGCGCAATGAATCCGCAAGTGGAATTCGTTAATTCCAAGGTGCAGATCCTTCAGGAGATACGCAGCAACATAGGAAAACTGTCGGAAAAGTCCATGCCGGACGTTCAGCAAATGTCCACGGAGGCTGAAACTGTGACCAAGCGCTGCAAGCAGATGGTTACCGACTTGGCGGAGGCACGCCAGGAGGAGCACATGCTGCTGAACGAACTGAATCAGCTAAGCGAGCGGCGGCCGCCGCTCCACGACTAAACTGCACGGTTAATTTTGAATTCTTTTATAAATACATATGTAAAATATATTGGTATCACACGCGTTTTCATTTGATTTTCTCAGAGTAACAAGTAGAAGAGGGGAGGCTTCTCCGCCTACAACGCCACCGCGTTCTGGATCCAGTTAAGGGCGCCGCGGATGCGACGCAGGCGGGCGCGCGCCAAGAAGCTGCAGATGAGAAGGTATTCTACGTAGGCACGCCTGCCGCTAGCAGACACTGGCGATGCTCCGTCCAGCTGGGGACGTCCCTCGCACATCAGCTTGGTGGTCAGCGAGAGGAGCCACTGGAGGATCTGCCAGAGAGAAGGGGATTTGCGGTGAATACTTGTGATTATGTTTTGTGAGTCAGTAAAGCTTACCTCGGAGCTGTTGGGCATGCCGCCAGCTTTGAGCCACTTGGAGGGCGCCCAGAGGAACAGCTGCACCACATTGGCCGCTATGTCCGGACTGACCCTTCGCGATGGATTCGGATTGAGGATGTTGTACACCAGCTGCTGCAGCAGCGGCGGGCAAGCGTCGCTCATCGGCGGCAGCTGCTCCGGCCGATAGTCGCTGTTACGCAGCGAATGGGTCAGCTCTCCGCGCTCCAGGGCCAGGCCGCCGCTGTTCGAATAGAAAGGATTGCGGCTGCCAAAGATCTCGTAGGCCAGCGCACCGCAGGCCCATAGATCCGCCTTGTCGTAGTTGAGCACGGCAAAGGGGCCGGGCACCATGTTGATGATCTCCGGCGCCATTAGCGCCGCATTTCCGCCCTTGTCAATGTCGTGCGAGACATAGGGCAGCCGCAGACCGTGCATCTTATCCGCCAGGCAACAGCCGAAATCGGAGAGCACCAGCACGGCGGAGGCATCGTCCTGCAGATCGATCAGCACATTGTCCGACTTGAGATCACGATGGGCGACGCCGTGGCGGCTCAAATGGGTGACGGCCTCGAGCATCTGGGCCAGCAGAAGGATGCGGGTGCGGGTACTCAGCTCCTGGGTGTCGAGGAGGCCACGCAGGCTGTGATCGTAGCGCTTCATCAGCAGATACAGCGACATGTTACGTCCATAGCCCTGCGGATTGATCCTCTGCGGCTGGGCCACCGGATACAGGACATGGCCGTCGGGAAAGTTGCCCACCTCATCGCAGAAGAAGCCGAACATGCAGACGATGTTCGGATGGGGCGGCAGGGTCAGGGTTTGGTTCTGCAGGAGACGCTCCCACTCCTCGGCAGCGGGATTCATGCGACGCTGGCGCGCCGGCACCGTCTCCTTGTACATGGCCCGCAGAATGGACAGGGCGTTGCTCTGGATGTCATAGTTGAACATCATCTTCAGGGCCAGCGGATAGGTGTCCGTGGAGGTATTAAGTCTTGCCTCCGTCAAGGGACTATGCGCCTGCCGCTGCTCCTCCTGCGGCTTCTCTTGCTGCTTCTCCAGCTCGCCCACAAAATCACTGGCCGCCGAGGGCTGGCTGTATTGAAAGATGTTGTCCACGGAGCCGCCAAAGTTGTGCACAAAGCGGGACATGTTCTGCAAAGGCGACATCATCATCTCCCTGGTAGTCCAGCTATTGGGGGCCATGGCGGGCACGGCCAAAGGCGAAGCAGGGTCCAGCGAAGGCTGAAGCTGCTCCGCATCAGCGTTCGCCGAGGCATCCTCCTTCTTGAAGCTGGCCGCGTAGACAACTGCCGCACAGCCCTTGGCTATGGCCGGTCCCACGTCCAAGTTGTCAATGGTAAACTTACTGTCCAGCGTCTCGGATATCCCATCACGATTCCAGGCGCTCTGCAGGCGACTGGCCGCCTCACGTATCTCCCAGCACACGCCCTCCAGCTCATCCTCTTTGCTCAGCACCCCCGTGCCAGAGGCGAGGCTGACGCCAACCAGTGCAAAGAACGGAGCCGAGTCGCCGAAAAAGAGCCTGCGTGTGGCTCGCTGGCGCAGCTCCTCCGAGTACTGGGTGGTCACCCGGCTGAGGATGTTGTCGATGAAGAGTTTTCGTGCATGCTGACCGACTCGGAACAGGCCATTGCTGTTCTGTAGCGGAGCAATGGGCGTGACACTGGCCGGATTGGGGGCCGACTTGGCTGCCGACGGTTGTGCTGCAGGCTGGCGGGGGGGGATAGCGGGGGATTACAAGGGGTTTTAAGATGCGAACAGGAGCAACAGTAACATACCCGCAGGACATTGGCGGCGCTGGAGGGTAGGGGAAAGCCTCGCTTGCTTCTTGTCCTCAGTTGGTTTTGGTCCAAAATGTTGGCGTGTATCTCACGTTTACAGTAGCTGCGCAAAATGTAGCGACCATGTTTGATCAGTCGCACGGTCAACAGTCGCACAGACATCTTTCCGCCCGCCCGGACCTGGAAGTGGATCCACGATCCCTCAAGATCAGTTTTCTTTGCAAACTTTTAAGATTTACCTCTTAGATTCAGTTTCTCGTCTTTCGCTTTTTCCGTTTATCGCTCTTCCTCTTGTTCCTCGCGACCACTGTCGCTCATGTGTGCGATCGATACCACGATAACAAAACAACTGGCGTGTGGGTGGTGTATAGGTGTGTCTCCACTACGTTTGTGTGTGTGTGTTTTGTTTTTGCGTCGCAAATTTGATGTTGCAAGGCCAACGGCGGCGGTGTGGTGCAAGGCAAAACAGTTCGCCGAACAATCCTAGCCGAAAGGTATTTTAGTTCTATTGAGCGAAATTGGTTATCTCTATTGTTAGAGGACGAGAGAATGGGTTTAGATTTAGGGCAGTTTTTTTTGGACTGGACAGATAATTTACGAGAGGCGACTTGCCTTGCTGGCTGACTTAATCACTTGTGTTTGCTTCGTTCGCGTATGTTCGAACTTCGAATCGTTAATACATCGATAATTTTTTTTCGTTAGATAATCGGCTTTTCAGCTCTGGCTGTAAACTAAATTTAGGGCCAAATTACACGGGTGCTCAGATCGGTGGAACAAGTATCAAAACTTCTGCTGGTTTCGATATTTTATAAATTTTATTTCCCTTGCCGAATAGCAGAATTTCGCGATAAAAACAAAGAAAAACACTTAAAACCAGTGCGAGCAGTGTGACCAGTTATAGTACTACCCACGATACCAGAAATGAGATACACTTAGCGGGTACCTCAACCAATAATCGATTTATTTTAAAAATTTCATTACTTTTCCAATAAGTGGAATTATAAAAACATTAATAGCATTATAAACAATTAAAATTTAATAAATACAGCACATACAACAATACCGTTCATGCCTTGAAAGCTAAGGGGCTGGAAATAATGAAGACAGAGGATTGCAAATTTCTTAGCGCCAAATTTATTACACGATAACAATCGTAATCAAAAAAAAAAATTTTTAATCAAAAGTCTGCAAAGCTGAGAAAACACAAATTGTCGGACTATTTGGGCCCCAGCATCTTCTTGGGGTCGACCCACTCCTTGAACTGCTCCTCGGTGATGCCGGTCTTGAGGGCCTCCTCCTTCAGCGTCGTTTTGTTCGCGTGCGCCGTCTTGGCAATGTAGGCGGCCTTGTCGTAGCCAATGTGCGGATTGAGGGCAGTCACCAGCATCAGGGACTCGTTCATGATCCTCTCGATGACATCCTTGTTGGCCTTCACCCCCTCCACGCAGTTCTTGCTGAAGGACATGCAGCCGTCACCTGTCCAGGAGAGAATTGAGCTGCTGGAGCATCGCGTGGAGATGAGACAACTCACCTAGCAGCCGGATGGAGCGCAATACATTGGACACGATCAGCGGCTTGAAGACGTTCAGCTGAAAGTGCCCATTGGCGCCGCCAATGGTCACCGCCACCTGGTTGCCCATCACCTGGGCGCACACCATGGTCATCGATTCGCACTGCGTGGGATTCACCTTGCCGGGCATGATGGAGCTACCGGGCTCGTTCTCCGGCAGCGACAGCTCGCCGAGGCCGCAACGCGGACCCGAACCCAGGAACCGGATATCGTTGGCGATCTTCATCAGGCTGACGGCCAGAGAGTTGAGCACTCCGTGCACCTCCACCATGGCGTCGCGGGCGGCCAGAGCCTCGAACTTATTGGGCGCCGTCACAAAGGGCAGGCTGGTCAGCTCCGCGATCCGCTTTGCCACCTGTTCGGCGAAGCCCTTGGGCGTGTTGAGGCCAGTGCCGACGGCGGTGCCACCTATGGCCAGCTCGTACACGCGCGGCAAGCACGAATTGATCCTCTCCAGGCCGTAGGTCAGCTGCTGGGCAAAGCCGCTGAACTCCTGGCCCAGTGTCAGCGGCACGGCGTCCATCAGATGCGTGCGTCCGATCTTGATGATGTCCTTGAACTCGCTGGATTTGGCCTTAAGGGCATTTCGCAGGTGCGTTACCGCCGGAATGAGTCGCTCGTTTATCTCCACGGCCACGCAGATGTGTATGGCGGTGGGGAAGGTGTCGTTGGAGCTCTGCGACTTGTTTACATGATCGTTTGGATGCACGGGCGTCTTGGAGCCTAGCTCGCCGCCCATCATACGGATGGAAGCGTTGCTAATTACCTGGAGAGAGAGAGAGAGGAGCACGAACATTACCAGTGTTTGGACTTAATCCTGGCGCCAGCTTACCTCGTTGGTGTTCATGTTGGTCTGGGTGCCGGAGCCCGTCTGCCAGATGACCAGCGGAAAGTGGCCTTGCCTGTAGAACTTGCCCGAGATGATGTCGTCGCAGGCACAGGACACAATGTCGGATAACTGCGGATCCAAGCCAAAGTTCTTGTTCACCTCGGCGCAGGCCTTCTTCAGTATTCCCATGGCCTGGATCACGGGCATCTAGACGGGAAGTCGGAAGTAGAAGTCAGGAAGTGCCTTGCTGTAAGGAGAAGCCGCTGATACCTACCGGCATGGTCTCGGCATACCCGCCAATGGGGAAGTTCAGCTTGGAGCGCATTGTCTGCGCGCCGTACAGCCTGTTCGCCGGCACCTTAAGCTCCCCAAAGGTGTCCCTCTCCAGCCGGTACTTGTCCTTCTCCCCCTCCTTCTTTATGTTAGTGTTGTGAAAGAAGCGCCGCGTCCTACTTACCCGAACCGCCCGCACGTCAACCACCTCCCAGAAATGACGCCGGGCCAGAAACACATGGCCCGGCTGGACAGTGGCCACGATTTGCTTCAGCATTTTCTCAGTTTTATTCAGATTGTTGTTGTTGTGGGTCAGACAGAGTGTGTGTGTGAGTTCGATACAGATAGATAGAGAGTTGTGAGGCGACACTACGTGCGGCCTACTTGGGTCCCAGCATCTGTTCGGGGCGCACCCACTCGGCGAACTGCTGCTCGGTGAGGTAGCCCAAATTGATGGCCTCCTCCTTGAGGGTCGTTCCATTCTTGTGCGCCGTCTTCGCGATCTTGGCGGCCTTGTCATAGCCAATGTGGGGATTGAGGGCCGTAACCAGCATCAGGGATTCGTTCATGATCTTTGCAATGTTCTCGCGATTCGCCTGGATGCCGTTCACGCAGTTGGCAGTGAAGGTGCGGCTGCCATCGGCTGGGAAAGACAAGACAAGGTAAGTAAGTGCAAGCTGAAAATTGGAGAACCAAGAGCCAAGCAGCTGTCGCTCTCTCACTCTATTTCGATTTCTCTGTACTCACAAAGCAACCGGATGGAGCGCAGCACATTGGACACGATCAGGGGCTTGAAGACGTTCAGCTCAAAGTGGCCGTTGGAGCCGCCAATGGTCACCGCCACCTGGTTGCCCATCACCTGGGCGGACAGCATGGTCAGCGATTCGCACTGCGTGGGATTCACCTTGCCGGGCATGATGGAGCTGCCGGGCTCGTTCTCCGGCAGCGACAGCTCGCCGAGGCCGCAACGCGGACCCGATCCGAGGAACCGGATATCGTTGGCGATCTTCATCAGGCTGACGGCGATCGTGTTGAGGACACCATGAACCTCCACCATGGCGTCGCGGGCGGCCAGCGCCTCGAACTTATTGGGCGCCGTCACGAAGGGCAGGCTGGTGAGCTGGGCAATCTTGGCGGCGCACTTCTCGGCGAAACCCTTGCGGGTGTTCAGGCCAGTGCCCACGGCAGTGCCGCCCAGGGCCAGCTCGTAGACGCGCGGCAGGCAGGCGTCGATGCGCTCCTGGGCGTAGGCCAACTGCTGGGCATAGCCGCTGAACTCCTGGCCGAGGGTCAGCGGTACGGCGTCCATGGTGTGCGTGCGTCCGATCTTGATGATGTCCTTAAACTCCTCCGACTTGGCTCTCAGGGCATCATGCAGCGTCTTAATCGCCGGCTTGAGGTTATTGTTCAGCTCCAGGGCCACCGATATGTGTATGGCGGTGGGGAAGGTGTCGTTGGAGCTCTGCGACTTGTTCACATGATCGTTGGGGTGCACGGGCGTCTTGGAGCCCAGCTTGCCGCCCAGCAGCTCGATGGCGCGGTTGCTAATCACCTGGCGAGGGAGGAAGGAAAGGTTTTCGGTGAGAAATTAAGAGGATTCAATGGAATGAAGCTCACCTCGTTCACATTCATGTTGCTCTGGGTGCCAGAACCCGTCTGCCAGATGACCAGCGGAAAGTGATCGTCGTACAGCTTGCCGGAGATCACATCGTCGGCCGCCTTGGAGATGGCCTCGCTCACCTTGGTGTCCAGGCCGAACTCCTTGTTCACCTCGGCGGCGGCCTTCTTCAGTATGCCCATGGCCTGGACCACGGGTTTCTAGGGATTGCAGGAAAGTATAAATTAATTGAATTTATTATTAAACAATAGCTAAAAGTTCTTTGATTTTTGATATCTTCTTTAAAGCTTTAAGTAATTTAGAAACCCATGGGTGAGTCTCATGTCTCATGGTTTGTTATAAAATTTTATTAAATAACAAATTATTTAGCAAAACAAGGCATTCTTTCCCTATTTTTTAACGTTTTTTGTATTAAATATTCTCAAGAAACTCTTCTTTTTAATCATTTTTGAGTTGATTTTTAAAAGATCTTTAAAATGTCTTAAGAATCATAAGAATTAGGAAAATAAGAATCATTGCAGCTTTCTATTTTTCATATGAAGAAAGGTACTTCTCTGATCTCTAAGAAAACCAGAAATTAAGTAAATAAATCTTCATCTCGCTTTTACTCGACGGCCTTCTCAGATAACAAATAAGATTTAGCACCCATTTTAAACTTTTATAGCTTGTAAATATAAAAAAAATGCCAATTAAGAGGTGTTATAGCTTGCTGCTGTCCTGAGTCAGCTAAATATAGTCGTTTTTCTTCGTTTTTTTGAGCCAACAAAGGCTGTGCACTCACTGGCATCCGCTCGGTGGGTCCGCCAATGGGAAAGTTGATCTGGGAGCGCATCGTCTGGGCGCCATAGTACTTGTCCGCGGGCACCTTCAGTTCGCCAAAGGTGTCGCTTTCCACGCGGAAATCCTGGGAGGCCTGGAAAGTGAGAGAGACGGGGGAATTAGTGTGTGCTTTTGAACGGAGATCCGTGCGATCCGATCCCACCATTACGCGAGAGATATAGGCTGGAGATAAGTGAAATCAGAGGACAACCACTCGACCACAGCTGCTGCTCAGAGGTGACTGAGGCGATAAGCGACGGAGCAGCTATAAAACTTGAGTCGAAACAAGGTTCTCGACGGAAATATCAAGAAATTATACGAAAGAAAATAAAATCATTGCTCAGCAGAGCGGGCAAGTGCGAAATAGGAGAGGAGGGGTGGCGAACGACGGCGGCGACTCTTCCCAGCATGGGGTGCTTGGCTAATCAGCTTGGTTTGGGTCCTATTTGTGGAAATCTTATAAAGAATTTCTTATCTGGAAAGTAAAGGGTCTTAAATTTGTAATAAAACAGATCCCTTATTACAAACAAAAGGATAAAAACCAGGTATTTATTATTTAAAAAACACTTTTAGGCGGAATATCAAGTGATTTCAAATAACAAAAAGCTATTTGTGTGCCCCAGAGTGTTGTGAAATAAGTGCCGAGTGGAATCTCTGAGCGACTTCCATTATCTGGAAGCTTAGATGGCAAACTGGAACTATCACGAGTGCCGGACACACCTCCTTACCAGCATGAGCGCAAGACACAGGTAATCAGAGCAGAAAATGGAGAGTATTTCAGGTGTCGACTCAAAGCTGCTGCCAAAGCTATGAATAGGCAATTAACCGGTTTAGAATTCAATTGCCGGCACACATATCTTGTTTTTGCACCGAATTACAACTTGTTTTGCGAGTTCTTTTTTTTCGCCGTGTTTGTTTTGGCTGTCCACATGTGACCCGCGAAGTAAGCAGTTGGAAAGGCTGGAAGAGTGAGTGCGAAAAATCAATCCGATTGGAGTGGAGAGCGTTTCACTCAATATGTTTCTCGGGGGGAGCCTGCAGAGAGGAGATTCTGCGTGTACTTTCCAGGCGCACTCACTGGATGTGGGATGCTTCCATTGTATAATGATTACGAAACGCCGGTTAGTTGTTATTCCCACCTAGCATTAAACACTATTTAAGGTATTAATTAACAAATCGCTTTAAGATTTAGGCCCAGAAGAAGTGCAGCAGCAGCTGCCATTACATAAGGCCCAAAGGCGGTGGCGGGTGCGGGTGCGGGGGGGTGTTACACTGGACACTTCTGTGCAATCCTTACCAATCGCTGGCTGCCGGCGGACGCGGCCCAAGGCTTGGCCAGCTGTTGCACAGAGCGGAGCGAGGAACGCTGCAGTAAAGGTAGCACCATTTTTCCAGTTACTTTTTATGCTTTCTTTATTAGCAGCAAGAAATTCGGCCAACTTTTTTGCGCTCTCGATCACTTTCTTGCCACCGCGCCGCAACAACAAAAACAATTGCAGGCCGATAGTCACAACGCTATCGATAGCTATGAGCCATTCTACTCAGTTTAATAAAAACATTGGCAGTCTTATTGTGTTAGTTTGTCACGTACTAGAAAAATAACAACAACGCATATTCGTGAAGGAAATGCTCAACTTATAATTAATACAGAATTCTATTTTAAGAAAGGTAATTTAAAATCATTGATACATTTATGATTTTATTGGGGTAAATATCGATACTCGGCCACTACTAGGCCAGCTGAGCACCACCTTCTGTCCGGGCTGCCCAGCGGATCGCTAAATCATAAAAGTATTAATAAAAATGTATTAAGTAGGCTTTCTAAATTGCATATACACATTTCTAGTTAAGTCTCCAGGGCTTTAACCTTCACAAGAAGGGAATTATATTTACGTTTTTCGAATAGTTCCACCCACACCTATCGATAGGCGGTAACACACGACTATCGCTAACTGACCATCCGCAGCAGCCCAACAGCTGTTGTCTCTCGCCTGGTCCGTTGCTAGAAGAAAATATTGCGAATTTCAAAGAGAGCCTGCGATGTCGGCGTTTGTGAAAACCGTGTGCCTGGCCCAGAAGCTCTGCGCCGCCAATCCAGCTTTGGCACGCCAGGCGGTGCGCAGCAGTAAGTATCGCCATAGTCCCGTAACCGGGCCCGGGAAGGTCAGCTTCATTCTGTTTTTGTTTACGTAACTTTGTCGCGTTTCTTGTTTCTCTCTTCGCTTGCTCCTACTGCCCTTCGCCTGGACAGTGGCTGGTTGGAACAAGGACTTCAAGCCCGCCCCCTATCCCAAGACAGAGAAGGAGCGCCTGGAGGCGGCCAAGAAGTACTATCTGCTGCCGGAGGAGTACAAGCCCTATGCTGACGACGGCCTGGGCTATGGTGATTATCCAAAGGTCGGTGGCGGCCTCGGCGTGGAGGCCAAGGACAGCTACTATCCCTGGGACTATCCGGAGCACAAGCGCAACCAGCACGAGCCGGTGAGTAGCCCATAGAACCTCTTGATCCAGCCACCACTAAATGAGTATTTTTCCTTGTAGATCTCGGCGGATCACGATCTGTACAGCGAGGATCGCTACTCGCAGGCGGAGCAGCCCCGTTACCAGAACTCCTACTACTTCCTCTGCTTTGCGGGCGTAATGTCCGGCTGCCTGGCCTTGTACTATTGGCTGGAGGACAAGAAGATGTACCGCCCGGTTGCCGCCAAGCAGTATCCTGCCGACGGCGTCAAGCACTACACCTTTGAGAAGTAGGGACGAGCATCCATCTCCGCCTTCTTGCATCATCTAGCTACGCATCTTCTGTACAATTAAAATGGGAAAGAACGAAATATGTAACTCGAGATGAACCTTTATTTGAACGATTCTTAGCTTACGTCTAGGCTTAGCACTAACAATAGAGGACAAAAAAAAATAATGAAAAGCGGCGGCGGCGGATGTTACTCCACAATGTAGTTGGGATGCACCACCAGCAGAGGATCTTCCTCGGGCTGTTCCTCGTCGCCCCTAACTCGAGATTGCGGCTTCAAGGAGCTGGTCTTCAAGGGAATGATCACCTGGTCGTGATAGATCAGGCGATCGATCAGCTTTTCGATGAGGTTCTTGCGCGATATCAGCTCATCCTCGGACTCGATCTGCTCGGCCACCTGCTCCAGATACCAGGTGACAACGTCGCTACGCTTCATACCGGTGTCGGTGCCCTCCACCTCGCAGCGTGCCTCCTCGCCGCGCATGTGCAGCACCAGCATTGTGGAGAGGTTCTTGTAATCCTCGAACGACAGCGTAAACTTCTTCTTTTGCGGTACGGCGGCTTCTCCCTCGTTGTCCACATTGGCGGCAGCTCCATTGTTCTCCATATCCAGATCCGGCTGAATGCCATCATCCATGTCCATGTCCAGAGCCTGGTCCTGATCATCATCCAAATGGATGTCGGGCTGCTCCACGCGTATGATGGACTTGTTGAGCAGCCGGAAGGCCTCCTTGACGTGCCGCTCGAGCACACGATTGGAGCACTCCAGCTTGGCCATGGCCTCGCTCAGCCGGATCATGGACTCCAGCTGGCGCACCGTTATCCGCCAGGTACTCCGCCCAGCCGTGCCCGTGTCGCGTTGCCTCAAGTGTCCATAGTTCTCGACGAGCAGGCGACCGGCCTCCTGGCCGATAACAGGCTTAAACTGACGGGCAAAAGTCACATAGCGCAGCACCTCCTCGCGTGTGTAGGCCCGCTCCACGGACTCTTCAATGTTCGAGTGCAGATCGACGATCTTGCGGGCAATGGCATAGTCCACCACCTCGTTGCACTCGTCAACGAGGATGAAGAAGAGATCGAAACGGGACATAATCGGCGCCGATAGCTGTATATTCTGCTGGAGGCTCTTGGAGCGATCGTAGCGACCGTTAATCGGGTTGGCGGCGGCCAGGATCGAGGTGCGGGCATTCAGGGTGGCCCGGACGCCAGCACGGGCTATCGAGATGGTCTGCTGCTCCATGGCCTCGTGTATGGCCACCTGATCGCGCTGATCCATCTTGTCGAACTCGTCGATGCAACAGATCCCATTGTCCGCCAGCATTAGAGCGCCCGCCTCAATCACAAAGTCGAAGCTCTCCTCGTCACGGACCACGGCGGCCGTCAGACCCGCCGCCGACGAGGCCTTGCCGGAGGTGTAGATAGCGCGTGGCGAGAAATCGGAGACCTGCTTGAGGAACTGCGACTTGGCCGTGCTCGGGTCACCCACGATGCACACATTGACATCGCCACGCAGCGATGTCTTCTCCGTGGTGGTCTTGGCCACGCCGCCAAACAACTGCAGGAGTATGCCCCGCTTCACCTCGTCGTTCCCATAAATCGAGGGGAAGAGGCTGCTAATAAGGTTCTGATACAGATTCCTGTCCTTGGACATCTCGTAGATCTTGTGCCATTCCGCGTCAGTCATCTGCTTCTTCATATCCTCCGCGGTAACCTCCGACATGGGCAAATCCGTGCCACCGAACCGAGCCGTGGTGGCCTGAACGCTGCAGGCAAGGAAGGCCATGCGATAGTTAAGTTCACGCATACCCAGAGCCTTCAAGCCGGTCACACCCTCCATGCCCTCGCCGGGCTTGTGGCGGGAGCCCGTCTCCGTTTTGGTACCTGCCGTGGCCAGGACACTGACGTCGGGGACGACAATCAGGGTGCCGGTAAAGTCGTAACGATCGCCGGCCTGCACGGTCTCCACCAGCTCGGAGCGCAGTATTATCTCCACGGCGCGCGGTATGCAGCCGCGTGGCAGCTCCGCCTGCGTCTCCTGGATTCGGATCTTCTGGAAGTCCAGGAACAGGCTCTTCTCCACGTCCAGCATGAAGCGACGGCGATTGGAGCAAACCGGATTCCGGCAAATGGTCGGATTGGTGAACTTGAACTGCTGCTCCACATTACGGATCTCCGTCTGACAGTCCAGGCACATGAACGTGCCCGAGACCAGCTCCGGATGGACGGGATGCGTGCGCACCACCTGGCCGGATATGCGGATCAGCGTCCCGATCTTAGAGGTGGTCAGATCGCGCACCTTGTGACGCGTGGGCACCTCCGTAAAGGCCACATAGCAGTCCTTACTGGTCTTCAGGCCGATGCGATCCTTGACATAGTTGGACACCGACTGGCACAGGAACGGATAGATGTGGTAGTACTCCTCGATGATGGCCGTCGCCAGGTTTTGGTCGTACTTCTCCACATCCTCGAAGCTCACCTCGAGGGTGCAGCGATCGGGCGACTCCAGACTGGCCGCCGGGCGCGTGTACTTGATCTCACCGTCCTCCTTGAACTCCTCGAGAAAGTCCTGGAACAGCTTCTGGGCGCGGATGCCAACCTCGTCCTTTACGCGCAGCTGGCCGACCTGAGCATCTGCAACATCCATGGTATTTGTTCTTTGCTCTTTCGGTAAATAAACTAACTCGAAAAGTGGCGTAAACTGAATTGAACGCGCAATTTGTTGTTTGAGTCTGCTAAATGCTATTTAGGCTGCGTGCCTCCCCGTTTTGGCGCCTTTTTCAGAGCTGCAACAACTGCGTGTCCCGAACGATACTATCGATGTTAAAAAAGCGTTCATCGTATTGTTAGCTAAATATTTGTTTAAAGTGATATTTATAATATTTTAATTTCTCTTAAATATAATTATTAAAAACGGCGAAGTAATTTTTACTTGTAATATTCTTATAGTAAAAATAACCAAAGTTTTACCTACTCTGTTTAAAATATCGGATAATATCAGATAATATCGCCTTTGATTGCTTTGATAGTTGCGCGGGCTGGCAACACCCGGTCTGTGGAGTGTCGCCACCTACAATAATCGTCTGTTTAAGTTAAATTATCGATATATGGTCATCTAGTCGATATCGGCTATCGATATTGTTGACATCGAGATCTTTCCAGCTCTATTTTATTGTTTACTTTTCGCACTCAGTGGAGCCGGGCCGGCGCTCGAATTTTTTTTATTATTTTTTTCCGCTCACTACCCGCTGCACCCCCGCGCGCGCTGCAAGCGAAACGAAATTTTTGCGCCAAAATTTGTTTGGTGTGAAAAGAAGTAAGATAAATGAACTGTCCCAGTGCGGTGTTCTGAACGGAAAATGTATCGAAAATGAAAGAAAAGAAACCGCGAAGAGAGCGACGAAAGAAGTGCGTGCGGCGAAAAGAGAGCGAAAAGTGCCAAAAATAAAATAAACAGGCCCGGCGGCAAGCACACTTGTTGGAATCCAAGAAGAAGGCGAGCGAAGATCAAGGAAAGGCGATAGCGGGAAAGCGGGAGGCAGGGAAAAACCAGAAGGAGAAGCATCAATCGAAGCGGAACCAAAAAGGAGGAGAAGCAACATTAGCAGCAGCAGCAGCAACAAGTGGCATAAGAAGCAGCGAAAATGTGCATATAACAATTGGCTTAAGCTCTCCTCGGCACACCAGTTTATCCGCTTTCTCTCTCTCTCTCTCTCTTGCTCCTCCACTCGCACGCATCACTCACACACATCCTCTCTGTGTCCATCTTCATCTCCCTTTCATTGCCACTGCCATTACCATCTCTCCCTTCCAATATCCTCTACACACACACACACACACACGCGCACGCACATTTCAACATCTGGAAGAAGGAGAGGCAAGAGGAGGTGGGAAACATGCGGAGAGCGGTCGCCGTTGCGCCGAGCCGGAATCACTACTTCGTCACCGGCCTGATCCTGGGCCTCATGCTCAGCTGCTGCATCCCGGAGGATATGTGGAAGCTGGTCCAGCAGGAGGAGTGTCCGCAGGAGGCCGCCGAGAATCTGCTGATCGAGCGCTTTGGCCAGGACTTTGAGCCGCATCTGAACCTGATCAATAAGCCGCTGGAGGCCAAGAAGCCGGTAAGTCCTTTTTATATTCTTTGTTTACATTTATAAAATAATATTATTAAAATGTCTAAATTATATTATCGGTCTTCTGATGGGGATAATTAGAGATTTGCCAGGGAGCTATATATTAATATTAGTTTTGTTACAAATTTGTTTATAAAAGCAGAAAAATCTTTAATCAAATTTAAGAAAAATCTCTTATAAAATATACCAAATATTGGAAATAAAAAAGGACAAAAATCATTCGATTTAGATTAGTTCTTCAGTTATCAACTGTATTTAATGGGTTTTTTTTGTGTTTCCGTATAGTTTACTGTTAGTAATATCCATTTATAAACTACAATCGAAACAATTAGCTTATTAGCCGCATGAGATAATAAATCCATATTATTATTATTTGCTCATTTATCATATTTTGCTTTCAGTACATGCAGATGTTGAAATTTTCCGTATATCCTGATTCAAATCAGGTAAACGCTTCACTCAAATATATAATTTAACATTCTAGCATGCGTATACATTAATTCATATATGTACATACATGGAATATTATTATTTTTTAAATTTAAAGAAAAGAAAAGTTTAAAAAATTAAGTAAAGAAAGGGTTTTGAAAAATAAAAACAGTTATAAAAGATTTATGAAAAGATTAATCAATTGTTTGAAGTTCTTTTCAATTCAATATTCCACTTAATTTGATTGTATTTTATTTTATTTATTTTTCCATCAATTAATTGATTAATTTATTAATTGTTGATTATTTCTATCGCTCTTAAATCGATTAATATCACTGTTTTGCCAGTTTGAACTTGTATTGATTAGGCTTGTCATTTATTTTCACTCTCAATTCCTTTAAATTTGATATATTTTATAGTTTTGTAAGATTTCTAAAGACTTCTTCCAAGCTATACCTATATCCGATTCCCCCCCGTGAAATGCTAACCGAAAAATGCAAATGTTTCATCGTCGTCGTCGTCGTCGTCGTCGAGCTCTCATGTCTCATATATCAGGCATCGGACATCAGACATCAGACTTCAGTGCCCGTTTGCTGATAGCGATTTATTGACCTTCCCGCTTATCGCCGGAACCGTACACTGGGCAGCTGGGATTTTAGAACCGTAACCCTTCAATTAAGCTACAAATATTCACTGCCATCTCACATTAATTAATATTAAAGCAATAATATATATATATGCTATATAGTCCCGGCTCTAGTCGGATCGTTAAACACACACATGTGGCACTTCCCCTTCTGATGATTTCAAGAGAAAAAACCTCTTAATCAACCAGTTATAGTTTGCGAGCGAGCACTGTAATTAACACCGAGCATTTTGTTTCACATATTGTTTAAAGTATTTCCCGGGTGCAATGACCCCTTGCTCCCCGTTGGATCACTTGAGACCGGAGACCGGAGACCGGAGACTGAGACTGGGAGAGCGACCCTGTTGCCCAGTGTCCAATTTTCACAATATTTTTAACAGACGTCATTCTATATACTGCTTTTTTGTGTGTTATTTTTGTTGCTGTTGTATTTTTTTTCGATGAAGTTTCCTTATCGACTGTGAAATTCGCCCAATGCTCACGCCCATTTCTTTATTTATTTATTTATTGTTATTTATTTATTTATTGGGCTCAAAGCCGTGACTTGTAACCAGAGTTCTCTTTAGTTTTCTTGTATATTTTTTTGTATATATTTTTTTTGCCAGTTGAACGGAGGCAGGCCTGGCTTTGATTGCTATTTAATTAGTTTTAAATAAATAAAAAATTCTAGAACAAATGGAGAAACTAATCCTTGGATAGCCTAAATGTATACATATTTTTCTAGGTATTTATAAAAAATAAATAAACAAATTTGGAGCTAAAGTGATTATTATTTTAAACACATTTTTTTCTTACCTAAATTTCAAACGAAATTAAGTGCTTTAAAAAGGTTAATAAAAGAAGTAATTTCTATATCAATTTTAATTATTTATAAAAATATATATTCAGTTAAATATTAATAAATTTACTCCGACTAGCTTTATATTTAATTCAACTAAAAATACTCAAGCAAAATATTTATGAACAGAAACCATACCTAAATATTTAATCAATTGTTTAAACTTACATTTCATATATTTAGTATTCAATAATTATGTATGTGTATTTTATTAAATTAATAAACATTCAGGAATTATTTTATTAAATTAATAAACAGTCAGGAAATATTTTATTAAATTAATTAACATTCAGGAAATATTTCATTAAATTCATAAACATTCAGGAAATATTTTATTAAATTAATAAACATTCAGGAAATACTTTATTAAATTAATAAACATTCAGGAAATATTTTATTAAATTAAAAAACATTCAGGAAATATTGTATTAAATTAATAAACATTCAGGAAATATTTCATTAAATTAATAAACATTCAGGAAATATTTTATTGAATTAAAAAACATTCAGGAAATATTTTATTTAATTAATAAACATTCAGGAAATATTTTACTAAATTAATAAACATTCAGGAAATATTTTATTAAATTAATAAACATTCTGGAAATATTTTATTAAATTAATAATCATTCGGGGAATATTTTATTAAATTAATAAATTAATAAATTAATTAATTAATTAATTAATAAACATTCAGGAAATATTTTATTAAATAAATAAACATTCAGGAAATATTTTATTAAATTAATAAACATTCTGGAAATATTTTATTAAAATAATAAACATTCTGGAAATACACATTCAGGAAATGTTAATTAATTTAATAAAATATTTATACACAATTATTAAGTACTAAATACTGACACAAGGCATAAATTCCAAAAAAAAAACCTCGAATCGATTAAATATTTCCTTAAGGCGTACGTACGCTTTTCTACGTTTCATGTTCAGCAAATTATGTTGATTAATTTCTTTTTTTTCGCTCGTTCGATGCCATATGCTGAGGTTTGCGTTTATGCCAAATACATTTAATTTTTTTCTCTGGCTTTATATTGTTAATAATTTGTTGCACGTTTTTATGACAACGCAAACTGGATTGTCTTGCCATAAATTTTGGGAGGTTTTTTTTTGGGAGGTGATGTAAAAGTGTCACCGAAGCTGTCACACACTTGTCCCAATTTGAACTTTAATGGCGGGAAACACGTAATTGAATTATGTATGTGTTTTAATTATTAAATTTATATACGTCTGGCTGTCGAGCTGAAAAGATTAAGATTAATATGTGATTATTGGGTTTTTATTTGTGGCAAACTAAACCAGTTTCTCAATTAACATAATTCGTTAATTGATGTGGATCATTTTTCTTCAATAATTTCTAAAACTTGATAACTGGTTTTCAGGTCCCAAGAAGTGATCCTCTTTTATTTTTAATTATTTTAAAATAATATTTGTAACCCCTGAAACTAGGTTTAATCCTCGACAAAGCCAGTAATGGTGATTTGCATAACTCTTAAGAGGTTTTTTTTTCAGCTCGTTTTTCCCCCTCCCTCGGTAAAAATGCTTAGTTGTTTCTTTATTATTGCCTCTTTTTTTACGAGGCGCACATGGTCTCGAGAGTCACCATTTCCCTGGTGTGTGTATAAGTGGATTTCTGACTGACCGGTCAGTTTGGGGATGGTTATATGCTGCGATCATAATGCCCACGACTCATTCGCACGCGTGTCTCAGAATTTAAACTCGGCGTTTTTTTTTTTTTAAGTGACCGTCAAATTGTCAATACCCTGAGGCGTAATATAACAAAAACAAAAAATAAAGAAAAATAAAGTTGTACAAAAAATGAAGCACTCAAGCACTCAGATTATCAAAACCTTGAGTTAACTTCCTTTAAAAATCATCATAAAGTATAAAATATATGAGTTTTATTCCCTTTAAGGTTTGAGTGTGTGTAGCAGCGACATTAGCAATACCCTTTAAATACTTAATTAAAATATTAATTTTAATATTAATATTATTAATATTAAAAAGAAATATTTTGGTTTCTCTTCTGTACAAGATTTTTTCTCTAGCTTTATCCTCTTCTATTTGCTTTGCCTGCCATGTACAATCAATATCGAGCAAGAGAATTTTATTTTTGGTTGCAAGGCTCTCTTGGTTCCGTTTGCTCTCTCGTTCAGTGAGAGTTTGCTCTCTCGCTCAGTGAGAGTTCGCTCTCTCGTTCAATGAGAGTTTGCTCTCCCGTTCAGTGAGAGTTTGCTCTCTCGCTCAGTGAGAGTTTGCTCTGTCGTTCAGTGAGAATTTGCTCTCTCGTGCTTCCTTGCCATCTTTCTTTAGCTTTATTGCTCTGCCTGCAATGTACAAGCAATAGCAAACGAGAGAGTTTATTTTTTAGCTTTTAAGGGACCTAATAAAATCTCAATTATTTTAGTTTTATATTTTTAATAAATATAAAATATAATAAAATCTCAATTATTTTAGTTTTATATTTTTAAACAACATAAAATATATTAAAATCTCTTTCAATTTTAGTTTTATATTTTTAAAATGTATCAAAACATACCCCATAAATCAATAGAGCTTCCCTTGATTTGTGCAGTAATTTCATAGTCTTACTTTTCGATTTATGCAATACAAGTTAAAGTATTTACACAGTTACATGGCATCCGAAGCCGGGGCGATACCCCCTGTAAGAGCAAAGTCGAGATTATACAAAACTCGGACAAAAGTCGACTTCCATTCACTTAATAAAAGACAATAACTGGGTTTACTTAGCGTGGCCCCGTGTGTGCTCGTTGAAGTTAAAGCAAACATATATCTCTGGACACAGAGATACATATATCCAAATGTGTGTGTAGATATATATATACACTATTGTGTACACAGTATTGCTAAGTGGAAGTTAAGTGAAATCAGAGCCGGCAGCACTTTGAACTCCAACCTGGAAGGGGGTTACGTTGATGTAAACCCTTCGAAGAGAGAGATCGATGAGATCGATGAGATCGAACGGATCGAACGGATCTCTCTCGACACCTGGCGTCAGGCTGCCAAACTGAGTTGGCCCTCTGTTTGTGTGTGTTCTGGCTTTCAGATGAAATTAACATATAGTTTTTTTTTTTTTTTTGGGAAATAACTAGGAATAGGAATGGCCTTTCGAAGCATTGGGCGTCGTCACATGTGCCTGCTGGTGCGCCAGAACTTTGCCCAGAGCTGCGAGAGCAAGCTGAACGATCAGATAAACATGGAGCTGAAGGCGTGCCACCAGTACCTGGCCATGGTGAGGCACCATTTGAACTACTGACCTGATCTCCTGACCCTCCCCTTAGGCCTATCACTTTGACAGGTCGGACATCAGCTCGCCCGGCCTTCATGGGTTCTTTCTGCAGGCCAGCCGCGAGGAGCGCGATCATGCCGAGATGATCATGAAATATATGAACAAACGCGGCGGACAAATCACCTTGGGCATTGTCCCCCAGCCGGTGGCCAGCTTCGCCAGCTCCCTGGAGGCCCTCAGGCATGCCCTGAGCATGGAGCTGGAGGTGAACCAGCATCTGCTCGATCTGCATGCTCTGGCCGGCAAGGAGTCGGATCCCAATCTGTGTGACTTTATCGAGGCGAACTTCCTGCAGGAGCAGGTCGATGGCCAGAAGGTCCTCGCCGATCTCATCCGGCAGCTGGAGCGGGCGCAGAGCGAGGTGGGGGAGTATCTGTTTGACAAGTACATGACCTCGGCCGGCATGCATCCCGGTGGCAAGTGAGGCTTGAGACAAATTTTTTACATATTTATTTTTTATGCGCAAAAAAAATTCCCCGTATCTGTAGATTTTATTTGGAATAGTAAAGAATAGTAGATCAATGGGTTTTCGATTTTATTCGCCGGACTTATCAGCTGGCATAGCACTAGGCACTAGTCTATAAATAAATCCGCTTATCGGCTGTACGGGTGGCCACAAGTTGCGCAAGATTTTAATTGAAAATGAAAACGAAACCGAAGTCAAAGAGCTTAATGGAAGGCTTAGTTTTTTTTGGGTATAATTTCTTGAGATTGAGATGTATTTTTAAGCCGAATGAGAGTCTTTTCTGATTTGTATAATTTGCTTAAAATGATATTAGCCTGATGTATGCTATATATATATTATTTTAAGCAAACACCTTGCAGATATGTATTAATCTTTGGGCCAGAAAATAATGTATCTCAAGTGATAAGATGATTAAAAATTTAAAGATCACATCAGGTTGATGGCTTTTTTAACTGTTTTTTCTGTGAGAAAAAGCAACTCTAAGCTTAAATCTATATTATTTATAAAATATTTGGATTGATAAAGTCATAAAATATATAAAATTCATTTAAATGATATTTTTTGTTATGGAAAAAGCAATTTTAAGCTAAAATCAATATTTTTTATGCAATATTTGGCTTGATAGAGTCATAAAATATATAAAATATAATTAAAAGATATTTTATGATATATCAAAAAATTTAAATATATAAAATTTAATTAAATTATATTTTTATAATATATCCAAAAATTTATTTATTTATTTCGCCAACAGTATAACCTTGACTGGCTACTTAACTATATCTTAACTAACTATCAAAGTTGATTTTCGATATGTTTCCTCTATCAAGTTGATTTTCGATATGTTATCGAACTGTATCTCCCGCAATACAACCTTGATTAAGGCTTAATCAGCAGCAAGATCCCTTTTAATCAATGTGACTCACAGGGTATATTTATATAATACATATAACCAATGTTCAATCGATCAATGAATCTATAGCCTTGAGCCTAAGATAAGATGGAAATACAGCAGGAGATCTTTTATGATGGATGTAAATGAAGGCAGCCAAAAAAGCACTTGGCAACAAGACACAATTGTTAATAGGTTAATGCTTAAAAAAGCATATTCAAGAAGTATAAAATAAAAGACTAAAAAAAATTCAATAAAAACTAATTTAAAGCAAGTTAAAGTAAGTTAAAATAAGTTAAAATTGTGCTAATGCCACTTGGAAGTTTCCTTAATTCTGACCCAGACTTTAGTCTTGTTTTTAATAAAAATTTAATTATAGAAAATATGAGAAATATATTTATATTTTTTTTATATTTATTGAAATATATATTTTTCTAAATTAACAGCACAGCTAAATTTTTATATCCCAACCTTACACAATTTATCTCGTAATAATTAAGGCATTGCCCCCGCTAAACAAAGCAACTTAAATGCATTTAATTAAGATCAAGAATTTTAAGATTAACTCTGTAACTAAACTATGCACAAGTTGGGTCTAAATAATATAATATAATCCAACTTGTTGGAATTAAATTTACAATCATTAAAGGCCTAAGCCATGGGAGACCGGAGTTTGTCTGGCTCATATATATATATATATATATATCCAGATCGTTGTTATGGTTTCCGAAACTCACCCAGATCGTTCAGAGCGTCGTCTTGGCGTGGGCTTAATTGAAAAGCGCGTCGCATTTCCGGTGCCCCCGCTGCTGCCGTGGCCTTTCATTCGAGGGCAGACTGTACCGAGTACAGGGCACATCATCATCAATTGGCACAAGCCTCGCCAGACGAGACGCGACTAATCCGAGCGAACGGAGGAGAACTCGCACTTGTCCCAATTAAGATTTGTCCCATCATCATACAATTTGCAGCTGCACATTTTCCGCTCTCTCTCTCTAGAGCTGAGATTATACCGAGGCCCAATCTATGATAAATATATACACCTGATATGTATTTGGGAATTGGAAAAGCTGAGGGGAGAAGCTATATATTGGAATTCTGAGTGTATTTAAGGGGGAATATACACTTAGAATGCTAAACAAAAAAGGCAATTTTTGGAATTTTTTTGTAGAAAGTCTATTTGAGTTATTGAATCGGGTTTTTTTTAGGTAAAAGAATACTTTTTTAAGTTTTATTTAAATTATTGTTTATTTAAAAATTTTGAAATATAAACGGAGAAATAATTGTTTAATTAAGGTCCAGTAAAACGGCTAGAGGACCAAGAAAAAGGAAATTTTTTGAATTTTTTTGTAGAGAGTCTATTTAAGTTATAAAATCGGATTTTTTTAAGGTAAAAGAATGCACTTTTAAGTTTTATTTAAATTATTTTTTATTTAAAAATTTTGAAAATTAACGGAGAAATTAATTGTTTAATTAAGGTAAAAAAAAAAATAATAAAGGTATTCGGTACCAAATACCGTTACCACAAAAATCATCTTAAATTAAAAAATTAAAAAATAGATTATCAAAATAGATACTTTAAACTAGTCTTTATCAAAGCCGATTTTGGAAATATCGATTTTTGAAAAAATGCTGATCGTTTAAACTGAAAGTTGCGATTTTCATAAAAAAAGTCGTTCTTATTTTTACAATAAAAAAAAAAACTAAAAATCTTAAAAATTCAAAACCTACGATAAAGACTAGATATATTTGTATAGAATATCCACAAAAAATTTCAACTCAATCGGTTCAATGGTTTTCGAAATATTTCTGGTACCGACTTGGAAAACAGAGTTTAGAGAAAAATGAGTTTGAAAATTTGTCAATTTGTACTTGAAAGAGGCGTTACTTTTCTGCTATAACTTTGTCATTTTTTTTTAATTTTGCCTTGAAACTTGGACCAGACTTTCTTAAGTTATCAAACTTTAAGAAAATCTACAAAAAAATATCGAAAAAACATTTTCTAGGGGTATATGCCCCCTTAAAGAGAGATTTCTTTGTAAGGGAATGATTAAAGTTATATATTAATTACAAAAGTTGAAAGTAAACTAATTTCTGTATGTGTTAATATTTTTTAATTTAAAATTAACCCCTTTGAAAGCCTGCCAATGACTCAGGACTCAACTAAACTTGAACTTAGGACGCCATAAAATCCACACAGTGATTATATGGCCCCTCCTTGTCGTCGTCGTCGTCGGCTTGGGTTGCAATAAATCTCCAGATATAGCCGCTATAGCTGTACTAGTTTTATATGGCCACTACTTAGTTTGTGTTTGCCCTCGTAAGCAGAGTGTAATGATAGGCAAAAGTAGGGCCATGCCGAATGTGCAAATATTTAGACTACTTAACATACTCGGACATAACTTTACTCATTAAACGAATTGAATCGAATCGCAGCGAATCGAATCGAATCGAACTATTTGTCAACGGTTCAAGTGATCTATTGCCTTTTGAATCCGGTTTAATAGCTGTATTATCGATACTAACAACGTTAATATAGTGATTAACTGCATACTTACTCTCTCTCTCTGTAATTTATTGCCTTGAAAGACGTCAGTGAACTGTATTTAATGTCAATTATTTAAATTATCGGTTCAAGACACTGGGTTTAGCTTTAAGTAATTGAATTCAATTATGAAACGAATCGTATTGAGCACATCATTGAGCTTATCATTGATTGAGTGTGATACCCTTTCATTAATTAATTGCTAATAATTACAGTATAAAAAATAGTTTTAGTAGAAATAAGATGAGATGAGAGATGAGTTTACTTGTTTGTAAACTGCAAACAAAAACATACTTTTTACAATGTTTATTAGATTCTTAGATATAAATAATACTTTAAACCCCTTTTTAGAGCATAATTCTTGTCATTTTTATTTAAAAATATTAATTATATTCAAGGTTAGTTTGTAAGATTAGAATATAATTTGTATTTCCTAACAATAAGCACTCAAAATTAAATTTTAAAATATTTTTTTAGCTTGGTTATTTTTTTCAACAATTTTATTAAATATTTTTTTATTAGTTAATTGCTATAATTAAAGTATAAAAATAGTTTTACTAGAAATTAGATGAAAGGAGAGATGTGTCTTCTTGTTTGTTAACTGAAAACAAAATCAAACTTTTCACAAAGTTTATTATATTCTTAGAAATAATAATTTAAAACCCTTTTTAGAGAACAATTCTTGCTTTTTCATTTAAAAATATTAATTCTATTCAAGGTTAGTTTGTAAGATTAGATTATAATTTTTATTCCCTAACAATAAGCACTCAAAATTTAATTTTGAAATATTTAAGAAAATTGTTTAGCTTGGTTATTTTTTTCAAAAAATTTTTAAATACCCTTTTATTAATTAATTGCTAGTAATTAAAGTATACAAAATAATTTTAGTAGAAATAAGATGAAATGAGAGATGAGTTTTCTTGTCTGTAAACTGAAAAAAAAAAATCAAACTTTTTACAAAGTTTATAATATTCTGAGATATAAATAATAATTTAGAACTCTTTTAGGGGAAAAATTCTTGTCATTTTCATTTAAAAATATTAGTTATATTTAAGGTTAGATTATATATTTTATTCTCTGACAATAAGCACTCAAAAGTTAATTTTGAAATATTTTGAATTTATATTAGCTTGGTTATTTTTTTCAACAATTTTTTATTAGATTCTTAGATATAAATAATTATATAGAACCCTTTTTAGAGAACAATTCTGACCACTTTCATTTAAAAATATTAGTTATATTCAAGGTTATATTATAAGGTTAAATTATAATTTTTATTCCCTGAAAATAAGCATTCAAAATGTAAACTTGAAATATTTTAAAATTTTATTAGATTTGTTTTTTTTTTTTTCAAACAATTTTTTTAAAAACCCCTTTTTTATTAATCTATTTTCCATTTCAAAATCTTTATTAATATTTTGTCTGGCCGCCAGAAGGTGATCAAAGAATGGGGTTTATTAGTAGGGCGGCCGAATAAACAAATATGTACTCCCTCCCCTATCTCTGTGTGTGGTGTGTGTTTAATTAAATTTTTGTCGAATGGAAATTGAAATTGAAAATGATGTTTTTTGTTGTTGCTTCTCTTTTTTATTTTGTATTTTTTTTTTTTGTATATTTGTATTCCCGTTGTTTCGGCTGCCGGTGACGTCGTCTTGGCAATATCTACTGATAAGGCAGCCCGTCGATAAGACCCGGTTAACTGGCTCCCCGATACCTCTACTCTATAATATAAAATGCTTTTCTCCGATGGAACATTTTGGCGGCTCACTTCCGTTGTTGTCATTACGTCACAAGGTTATTGGTTACTCCCTATCTTGGTTATATACGAGTATATATATTTTCTTGAACTATAAAATGTATTCCTCATGCCGCCCACGTGCTCTTTTCCAAGCAGATTTTCTCGATTTCGGTGGGAAATTTATTAGAATTTTATGTGGAATTTTCGAGTGCTTGAAAGATGCGAAATCATTGTTCAGGTGAACAAACCTTTTAGTGAGTTCTCCATGATGGCCGGCCTTGTTACGGAATTTTCGCGGAATTGTAAATTACAGTGGAAATGGGAAAATAAAATACATATATATAAATAAATATATTATATATATCTCTAAAATAATTTCATAGTATTTATATATTTATTTTTTAAAATTGATTTTTATTGTTTTATTTCTATATTGAATTTACTTGGATTTATTTACAAGCATATATAATATATAATAAATAAGGAATTTGAATCATATCATGTCGAATATATGGTACTCTTTGATATATCGAATGTTTAAATATCGAAAAATACTAATCGTTGATATATCGAATTTTTTAAATATCGAAAAATACTTATCGTTGATATATTAAATGTTTTAAATATGGAAAAATACCTATCGTTGATATATCGAATGTTTTAAATATAGAAAAATACTTATCTTTGATATATCGAAAATTTAGATATCGAAAAATATAACTTCTAGGTGAGAATGTTTTTTTTAATCTCCAACAATATATTAATATTGATACATTTTGCATAAAGATCAATACTTATATTTTTTATATAATCAAAAATAACCTCATTAAATAAGATTTGTTAATATTTTTTATATATATAAAATTGTATCAATATATTATCGAACTTTATCTCTCGAAATACATCCCTGTTTTAGGCATTTTGAGCTGTAAGATCGCTCCCAAGTATTATGATTCACAAGATACCTATATATACTTTCTAAATAATTCTAAAATTGTTGCTTATTGTCTTAAATAATGTTAAGGACCACTGTATCCCGCCCCAGTGCATCATTCATAATTCGAAAAGCATTTTTATTTACCCAAAAATCGCTACAAAACGCATTAAAAAAAAGAGAAAAACCGAAGAAATCTCAACCAAAATGGATGTTGTTTTTTTTGTGTTATTTTTACCCGCGGTTTACCTTTCGCCCGATATTTACACAGTTGATGATTGGCAAATGTGCGTTGCGCCTGCCTCCCCTTCTGCCTCCCCTTTCCTCCTTCCCACCCCCCTTCTCCCACCCCCCTCTGTGTCTGTCCGCGTCTGTGCTATTGGCACAAGGTCAGAACTTGGTCCGATCCGTTACGATGCGATACGATGGCGATCGGATCAAGCTGTGACCCCAGCGTGGTAATTAAAGCGCCACATGGACCCATTAGCCAGCGACCAGCGATTGCATATATGTCCCAAGCACCGGCCACTCGATGCTATATAGAAAAATGCATTCCGAATCCGAAATCGATATTGAACTTGAAGGGGTAAAGCCAACAGAAATACAAGAAATTAAAGTGTAATTTGTAGCTTAATTGGAGTAGTTTAGTGGGGAAATGGATAACTGCCTTTTAAATTTAAAGTAATTCTGTAACAGGAAGTTAAAAATAAAATAAAAAAAGTAAGGTAAATAAATTATAAAAACCAAAAGGAAAGCTAGCTTTGGTGTACCGAAATTTGCATACCCTTGAATTTGATTTTGAAATCAATCATAGCTAGGTAAAAAAGTAAAACTTAATTTTAAATTCGGAAAGTTTTAGTGTGCTAGTTTTTCTTGGGTTAATAAATAAGCACATTTAAAAAATATTTAGAAAAATATTTTATTTTCTCTAATTTAGAAATTTGTTTAATGATTTTTAATCCTTTTTTTTTATTTTTTTTAATCCCTTTATACAATTTTGTAAAAATGGGTAACATATTTTTCCTACTAAACATGACTAAATCGATTCTGCTGCTGATGATGATCATGAATATATATAATCATATGACTTATATGGTAATAAAAGAACTTCTTTGCAAACTTCTGACTAAAATTAAATAAAATTCTACAAAAATTATACCCAAAAAAAGGTATAATAATATGTTGCAAAAATATAATTCTACAAAAATTATACCCAAGAAGAGTATAATAATATGTTACACAAGGACGTATAATTTTTTCTTGCTAACTTCCTTGTGCGCGTTACCTATCTTAAGCCATTTTTTGTCTTTCGTTATTTGTTTCGCATTCATTTATTTTAAATACTCAAAATAATTTTACGATTATTCAGATTAATTATTTTTAATTTAATTAATTTTTTAATTTAAATTTATTATTATTTATTTTTATTTAAATTAAATGAAGTTTTTTAATTTAAATTTATTATTATTTATTTTTATTTGAATTTAATTAAGTTTTAAATTTTAATTTATTATTATTAATTTTTATTTAAATTTAATTAAGTTTTTAATTTTAATTTATTATTATATATTTTTAATTTTAATTTATTATTATTTATTTTAATTTTAATTTATTATTATTTATTTTTAATTTAATTTTATTATTATTTATTTTTAATTTTAATTTATTATTATTTATTATTATTATTATTTAAATTTAATTTGTTGTTGATATTACGTATTTCTCTCTGCCTGCTTGCTTCCTTAATCATGTATTTATATTTATTAAGGTGATCAGCGCTAATTGCTGGCACAGACGAGTCTATTTGCTAACAACTGTTGAACAGCAAACGCCCATTTTGTTGTTTTTCAATATTGCCTCAGATCCAAGGACTTGAAAACAACACTCAACACAAAAAAAACCGACTCAACAATGAGTGCATATTTTAAAACATAAATTAAAACACGAAAAACTATTGGTTTTTAGCTGAGTGAACTGCAAATGCTCTGTAAAAACAACAGTTTACAACATTTATTAAAAAATAACTTATTGATAAATAAAAAATAGCTAAAACTTTGTTAAAAACTCACAAACTTAATAAAAAAAATTACATTTAAATAAAAATTAAATTCAATGTTAAACGTTTTTAAATATATAATTAAATTTAAGCTACGTTTAACATCGAATTCCTTTCAATTTTCCTAAAGTCTCTTTATTTTCCGGTGTTTTTTTCTATATTTTTTAAGATGTTTATTTTATATATTTTTTCACGATTTCATGGCCTTGATTCTTACCCCGAATTTTAGGGTATTTTCTAAAAAAAACATAAAGTAATATTATTAGAGAAGCTCTGACCCTGCACCGCCGCCGCCGCCGCTTAACGCTTAACGATGCCATATAAACCTGGCAACAAACAGCTTGTTTGCAGTTATTAAAAATCTATTAGGAATGATTTTTAATTAGCCATAATTCCTGTAGACTATTGCACAACCGCGGCAATTGGCATTTTGTTTATTTAACGAGCTCAGGTGGAGTTTCAGGTGTAGCCACCTGTTGAAGGAGGAGGAGTACCCGGAGGCATGGCAACTCTTGGGGTCAATTGCCGGTCTCGGTCTCAGTCTCCGTCTCCGCCTCAAAAGATGCCCCATGAATTAGCCAGCAAAGTCAGTGGCAAGCATGCAAAATTTGCAAAAATGAGTGTTTAGTCATTTGAAGAAAAAAATCTGCACAGTGACTCACAAGCCATATTCACCAGGCACTCGGCAGTCCATAAAGTTTTAGCCAAAACAAATCGAATAATTTCGTAGTAAAAATGATGGAGAGTTGTGTTTATGACCAACAAAAAATATTTACTTGCCAAATTTTGGAAACTCTTTAAACATTTTTAAACATGTTGTTTATGGTTTTGGAGTTTTGAAGAGCGTGTAAAATAATTAAAATGAAACAGAGAAAGTTAATAATTTCAATATGAATAAAAAAGTATTTTATTATTGCTTTTTTTTGTATTTTTGATATCAAAAAAGCGTATCACCCAATCACATGCCTTGCTTGGAATCCCATAAATAATATATAGAAATATTCCAGCCAAGTGTCAGGGATTATTAGCTCCCTGAACTGACACTATCATCGTTTTCTTGGGCATTCTGGGAAACGTAATCGGAAATTGTTTTGCTGCCAGATAATGGATATATATTCGCGCAATTGGGGGAATTCCTCAACGGTCCCCTCAAAACTCTGAACAGTCATCTTCTATGTGGTCGTAAAAGAATAACAAAGAATTTGAAATAAAACCCTGCCTCTCTCTCTCAAGTGGTCAAAGAATGAGGCAAAAATCGAGGCAAGGGAACCACTTGAAGTACTCACTTTATGAGGTAGTCGCCATAAGTACATAAGCGTGGAGGAATTGATGTAATTGGGCAGATAAAAGACCCAAAAAAAAAAAAATACAGGCAACCACTTGTGTTTTTTTTATTTATCAAATTCGACTTTTGACTTGGATTTTTCCCACTGACTTGAAGCACGATCACGTCAGGGAACTATCTGCATATCAGTTTTCCCTTCGAAAGGGTAATGCGATTCGCTCTATAAATATATTTCAGTTTTGAACAGGGAGTCACGTACACGAATGATCTTTTTACGATATCGGAAATTTATGGGGGGGAGATCTTTTCAAGATCGGTTCTCGAAAGACGAGAGGGCTTCCCCAACCTGGCTTCAGCTTTGATTACGAATCTAAACAGTTTCTTTTTGTAACGAATAAATAAATTTAAAAAAATATGAAGAGTAAAAGAAAGATATATAATGATATATTAGAAATTTGTTCATTTATTTCCTTGAATTTTATAGTATGAAAGTATTTTTATAGTATTTTATAGTATTTTATAGTTGAGGTTATGAAACTGAATATTTTATTTTATAAAGTCCTTAACCTCCAGTTAAAAAAGTATTAATAATTAATTTTAATTAATTATTATAATATTTTATATTAGATAAACTAATATAATTAATTAATAATTATTATAATAATTAATTAATTAATTAATATAATATTATATATCAGAATTAATGAGAAGTTTCTGGAATATTATGATAGGTGGCTATATTTGATATATAAATTATTATATGCTATAAATTCCTTATAATAACAAATTTAAAAAAATACTTTTTAAAAAAAATAAATTTAAAATTAATTTAAACAAAAATCTTAAATATAATAATATATTTAAAACCGTTTAACATTGAATTCTTTCCTGTTTTCCCAATGTTTCTTTATATTTTTCTATATTCTTTAAGATGTTTATACTATAAATTCCTTATAATAACAATATAAAAATATAATTTTTGTTACTTCCCTCTATTTCTTTAATAAATTCAATTAACAAATATTTAATATTGTTTTTCCCAATCCCAAAAACAGGTTAAAAATGTGATTCGTCCCCGTTACTACTCCTCGGAGCTGGGCATTCGCGAGAAGATCTTCATCGGGGTGATGACCTCGCAGGAGCACATCAACACCTTCGCCACGGCCTTCAATCGCACCACCGCCCACCTGGTGAACAAGATCAAGTTCTTCATTTACGCGGACAGCGTCAAGACCAACTACAAGCTGAAGAACATTGTCGGCTTCACGGACACCCAGGAGAGTCGTCGTCCCTTCCATGTGGTCAAGTACATAGCGGATAACTATCTGGACGAGTATGACTACTTCCTGCTCGTCCCGGACAATGTCTACGTGGATGCCCGCAAGCTGACGAAGCTCCTCTACCACATGAGCATCACCTTCGATCTGTATATGGGTGGTGCCCGGATCGGGCTGGCAGCTCGTTCGAACGAGCCAGCAGCCAGCGAGGAGGATCAGGATCAGGATCCGGATCAGGATCAGGATCAGGTGCCGCCTGGTGTTAGCGATCGCAATTATTGCTCCCTGGAGGCCGGCATCCTGCTCAGCAGCAGTGTCATCCGCAAGATGCGCAACAATCTGGAACGCTGCGTCCGGATCGGGAGCACCGGCGACCACAGCGTCAACATTGGGCGGTGCGTCAAGTATGCCAGTCGAGTGGCCGGCTGTCAGGAGAGTTTTCAGGTGAGGTTTTTCATCCTTTTAAATTAATGTATAAATAAATATAAAAATATTTAATATTAAATATGAGTGTTTGGGTTGGAATAGGAATAAAAACAGCATCTCTCTGCTTTTAAATATTTAGAGAGGTTGTTTGCTCTCTTTTTCCTCTCTATTCCGCTCTTTGCCTGCCATGTACAAGCACAAGCCAACGAAGGAGAGTCTCTCGTTAAAAGTGTGGAGAGCAAGCGACCTCAAGAGAGCGAAAATTGCTCTCCACACTTTTAACGAGAGATTCTTCCTCGTTGGCTTTTGCAATTTTCGCTCTCTTGAGGGTTGCTTGCTCTCTCTCACTCTACTCTCCTTCTTGGTCTTCCTCTAGAGCCTTGCCTGCAATCTACAAGTTTCTTTAATGCCGTAAGAGAGATATTAATAATAATACCATATTATTATTAAATGTGTTATAATCTGAACGTAGACTTTGCACCAAACACAAATCGTTGCTTAAACTTTTCCATAAACATAAAATAAATTAATTGGCTACCAATATACTTAATATATTTACTCTTTTCAAACCAAAAGCGGACTGACTTGGCAGTAAAAAGATCCAAAGACTTCGAGAGCATTCAATTAATTTGCTGCCTGCTTTTTGATGCCTCTTCTCGGTTAGCTTCTGCTCGGTTTCCGTCTTCCTACATGCCTATTTATTTATTTAAACAATTAGCTTTTGACTAAAAAGACACTCACACATACTCATGCTCCGATCTCTGGGGAAGAAGTGAGTTTATTTATATAAAATAAAAGTATTACCAGCTCAGCTTGGGTAGCTTCTTAACTATTTAAAAAATGTTGAACTTGCTCTCTAATCATATTTATTGTTATTTTTAATAATAATACGAGATTCAGTTATATATTTAGTGTAAATTGGTTAAATACCATCTTAGTTCTGACCCTGAAAAGCCAAAGCAAATAATAATAATAATACAAAAAAATAAAAAACGAATTGAAAACAAGAACCTCAAGTACTCTCACACCCCACAGCTTGCGTCAGATATATTTTTTTTTGTTAGTGTGTGGGGAAAAGAGCATAAATAAATAGGTTGAAGCAAAATCAGAGCGGGAAACGGGAAAGAAATCAGCAACGCATCTCTAGAGGTTGATGGACAACTCAGTTTATTTAATTTCCGAGTAGCAACAACAGAATTCCATCTCAGCTGTCGATTAAGAGTGTGTTTTCTGTGTGTGTTTTGTGTGTTAACTTTACAATGTGACAGTTGTAAATAAAATTGTTTAGAATTTTTTTATATTTTTATATTAAATATTAAAAAAAGTTCTTGATTTCTTGATGTAAACCATTTAAAAGTGTAGTTTTTCAATGCTAAATGCCATTAAAAATGCCTCTGCCTGATCAGCTTTATATTTCTTTATATCAAAGATTGTAAACAGTTCTTAATTTCTTGATAGAAATAATTTCAAATAGTAGTTTTTCTATTATTAATTCTATAAAGAATCAAGAATATATGTATATATATATATCAAAGAATTTGAACACTTCTTAATTTCTTGATATAAATAATTTCAAATTGTAATTTTTCTATTTTCAAGTCCATAAAGAATGCAATTGCTTGATTAACATCATCTTTTTATATATATATCGGAGATTGTAAACCGTTCTTAATCAGCATTATATTTCTTTATATCAAAGATTATAAACAGTTAATATTTTGTTGATATAAATAATTTAAAATAGTAGTTTTTCTATTATTAATTCTATAAAAAATATAATTTGCTTGATCAACATCATATTTATATATATATATCAAAGATTATAAACAGTTCTTAATTTCTTGATAAAAATAATTTCAAATATTTTTTTTTCTAACCTTTAATTTTAATAAAAATTTGCTGTAATTTATATATATGAAAATATAATTTAATTTCCAAAGAATTACTTGACTTTTAAGTTGTACTTTTTTTATAAAATCTGTATTTTGTAGTTCTTTAGATTCCAAGCTCTCTCTCTCTTTTGGGCATTACTCATTATTATTCCTGACTATTGATTATATTTGTATATATCTGTATATAAACACTTAGTTTTGCTTGGATTTCGCCGAAGAGACATGAGTAAACTTTCGGGAAACAACTTCTATGCAATGTTTAGAGCTCAACATTGAGCATCATGTTCTTTTGATTCCCCGATTTCGATTCCAATTTCGTTGGGTTTTGTTTGAAATTCGCGTTTTATTTATGCTTCAGAGAATGATTTATGTGATATGTGTGGTCCCTGCACAGTTAAGGTAAACACAATAGCACCTTAGAGCTTTTAATAGAGAGAAAGGAAGGGTATGAAAATATATATTATATATTATTATGTATACTGTCTAAATTTCAGTTATTAATAACTTATTGTTTTATTTTTTACTTTAGAAATTTTTATAGAGAAAAGAAGAGTATGAAAATGTATAATATATATTATATAATATATATTTTTCAGCTCTTCTTTTCTCTATAAAAAATATAAATAAAAAATATATATAAAAATATATATTATATATTATTATATACTCCCTAAATTTCAGTTTTAAGAATTTAATGTTTTATTTTTCACTTTAGAGCTTTTAATAGAGAGAAAAAGATTATGAAAATATCTTTTATATTGTAATATATTCTACCTTAATTTCAGCTATTAAGAATTTATTGTTTATTTTTCACTTTGGAAATTTTTATAGAGAGAAAAGTAGTATGAAAATATATATTATATATTTTTTCTAAATCCCAGCTATTAAGAACTTAATGTTTTACTTTTCACTTAAGAACTTTTTATAGAGAGAAAAGTAGTATGAAAATATATATTATATATTTTTTCTAAATTCCAGCTATTAAGAACTTAATTTTTTACTTTTCACTTAAGAACTTTTTATAGAGAGCAAAATAATATGAAAATATCTTATATATTATTATATTATATTATATTCATCGTAAATTCCAGATTTTTAGAACTTATTTTATAATTTTTCACTTTAGAACTTTTTATAGAGAAAAGTAAAGCATAAAAATATATATTATACATATATTCTACCTGAATTCCAGCTTTCAAGAACTTAATGTTATATTTTTCACTTTAGAACTTTTTATAGAAAGAAGAGTAGTATGAAAATATATATTATATATTTTCCCTTAATTCCAGCTTTCAAGAACTTATTTGTTTTATTTTTTTATATATTTCTTAATGATAGATATTCTTTTTTTTTTGACTGCAACTGTTTAAACAAAAGCCTCCTTGTTTTTTATCCCCCTGAAAATATATAAATTTTGCACCCTTTTCGCTTAATTAACTGCCTAAAAGAGAGTTTGCTTAACAGCGGCATCAAAGCTGCTTCCACTGCAACGCCGGGAATTGATTAATGTGCGCCGGCCATTTTAATGATTCTCTTTCTACTTCTCCTTCTCCTCCTGCTCCTTCTACTCCTCCTTCTCCTCCTTCTCCTCCTTCTCCTCCTGCTCCTCCTGCTCCTCCTGCTCCTCTTGCTCCTCCCAAGAAAGAAAATGCAGAAGAATCAACAGCCAGACCCCGATCTCTGTTCCATTTAGTGCGACATTGTTAATTTAATTACGCTCGCTTGGCTTTTATGGATCGTAAAACACAGAAAGAGAGAGAGAGGGATTCCCATCTGGCGTGGGATTCCCAGAGGCAGAACTTGCCCTTGACCTTGGCCAACTGGCGCTGTGCACTGCCCTCGCACTGAATGGCTTTTCATTATTTCCATTATTTCTTGCAGGGAATGCGACAGTATAGCTATGCTTTGGACGCACCAGGACGTCGGCATCGGGACTTTGCGGATCTGGCCAAGGAGGAGGCCTTCCGCAATGCCAGCACCGTGTATCCCGTCCAGACACCCGAGGACTTTTATCGTTTGCACGCCTACTACTCCAAGGTGAGCAGGGATATAATCCATAGAAATAAAGAATTAAAAATAATAATTATCCCCTTGACAGCATCATTTGGAACTGGTGCAGGAGCGCGGCTATGCTCTGGAGCAGAAATCCTATCGCATTGCCAATGGCAGCATCTCGAACAAGATTCTCGAGATCCGCTGGCCGCTGGGCGTGCCGCCGCCAAGTGCCCCAGAGACGCGGCACGACATACTCACGTGGCAGCTGCTCAATGCCACGCACAGCTTCCTGCCGCACGGCAATGCCGAGCATGCGGTGGCCGCCCTCTCACGGATCGAGGCTTTGGACTTTGCCAAGGTTTTGGAAATTGCCCTGCAGTATGCGGCCCTCAAGCATCCGCGGCTGAGCTATCACAGCCTGCACAGTGCCTACCGCAAGTTCGATGCCACACGCGGCATGGACTATCAGCTGCATCTCAGTTTGAGCGAGGGCTCTGGCCGCAATCGCCGGCTGTTGGTCAAGAGCTTCGAGGTGGTCAAGCCGCTGGGACGCGTTGAGGTGGTGCCCTCGCCATATGTCACCGAGAGCACACGGATCGCCATGCTGATGCCGGCGTTCGAGCACCAGGTGTCCGATGCCTTGGACTTTGTGGAGCAGTACGAGCGGATCTGTATGCAGAACCAGGACAATACCTTTCTGCTGCTGGTGGGATGGTGATGGAGAAGTTTAATATCTTTATAGTAATAATTCTCTTCTCGCAGATCTTTCTGTACCGCCTGGACTCGCCCAGCAAGGGAGACGAGGATCCGTTCAAGGCCTTGAAAACCCTGGCGCTGGACCTCTCCTCGAAATACAAGACGGACGGCTCGAGGATAGCCTGGGTGTCCATCCGATTGCCGGAGCAGCTGAGCGATCCGGTTGATCCACAGGCCTGGCTCCTGCATGCCTCCATGTACGGGCCGCGGCAGCTGCTCAGCCTGGTGGTGGCCGATCTGGCGCTGCCCAAGCTGGGACTCGAGTCCCTGGTGCTGCTGGCCACACCGGGCATGGGCTTCAAGGCGGACTTCCTCAACCGGGTGCGCATGAACACCATCCAGGGCTTTCAGGTATACGCGCCCATCGGCTTCCAGATGTATCCATGCCGCTGGGCGCAGTTTTGCCGCGAGTGCGACACCTGCGACGTGAGCCAGAGCAGCGGCTACTTTGATCGTCGCAATCACGACGTGATAGCCTTCTACAGTCGGGACTATGTGCAGGGTGAGTGCAAGTCCTGAAATCCTACGAAATTGTACTATCAAAAAATATCTTTCAGCCCGCAAGCTGCTGCATCCGCAGGGCCTGCCCATTATTCGCAGCGATTTGGACATTGATCAGCTGCTGCTGCCGCCCGCCGGCGAGGATAAGCCGCGACCCGCCGGTGTGGAGAGCATCCTGGACATGTTCGTGGCGGCCCAGCATTCGGTGCATATATTGCGCGGCGTTGAACCAAATCTGCGCTTTGGCCAGAATGTGCGCAGCCATTTGGCGCGCGGCGGTTCCCTGCCGGACAGCGGTCTGCCGGAGCACTGTGGAAGGGAGCAGTGCATCCATTTGGCGTCGCGCAAGCAGATTGGCGATGCCATCATACGCTACGAGGATAAAAGTATTTTGCACAAATAGCACAGCATCAGCTACAGCTCCAGCTCCAGCTCCAGCGCCTGCCTGTAATATCATCAGTTCCTTTTTTTTTGTAACTTGCATATATATTTCCAAGTGTGACTGACTGAATGCCTCGCGTGTGTGATAAGGGATATTGTATGGAATAAGACAAAAGAGATGTGCTTTAGCCGCGCATCTCATTCTTGATTTGTCTTTGGTGTGCTTGTGTCTAGATCTAGATCCTAAAACAGGACTTGTGCCAGCTCCTATACTCGCTTGAAAAAGAGAGAAAGCCCAAGCCCCCATCCTGTAGCCGGACCTATCTCAAACCCTAACTTAGTGTGTAGGCCTAGGCAATTCCTCTTTGTTGCTTGCTTTAAAAACGTGAAACAATCAATGCTCAAAATGGTGGGGAACAGTGTAAGTAAGTAACTATTATTTCTCCATTCGCATGTAAATACTTATCTTTAATTTTACGACGATTCCCCCCTCCCTACACACTCCCATCCCGAACCAAAACCCAAAAGAATTAATTAAGCTAAGTGTTAAATATTTGGAAAGAGAGATAGAGTTCAGATGCCGCCTTGCCTCAAAAGTGTGTGTGTGTGTGAGTCTAGATTTAAGGATTTTTTTATATGTATACACTTGCCCAGAGAGTATATATATATCCTAAACCCAGGAGAGACTTGAAATTTCTCGTTTATTTCTGGGATATTTCGATTTGCAGAGTTAACTTTTAAGACGACGACAAAGCTTACTTGTTCCTTAAAGGAAACCCTTGATAAATGATATTACCGGTTTCGCTCATCTGTCTTTTGGATTGAACTACCTACCATATATGCCTCTGATACCATTTTAGCATCGAATAGGAGCAAGTCTGCCTGCCCTGCCCGAAGGGAAACCCGTTTAATTTATTACTAAAGTTAATTTTTCACAAAATGAAACTATTTTTGAATACCCTTGCAAGGGTATTGTAATTTTAGTCTTAATAAATATATATATATATATATATATATTCTTGATCAGCATCAACAGCTGACAAGTTCTTCTGTCCGTCCGTTTGTCTGTCCGTCAGTTTGTCCGTCCGTTTCTACACAAACTAGTCCCTCAGTTTTGAAGTTATCTAAATGAAACTTTGCAGATAGTCTTCTTTAGGCTCTTTCTACTATATAAGTCGAAACGGACCAGATCGAACGGCTATATCATATAGCTGCCATAGGAAAAATCGAAAAATTTTAATAATAAAAATTATAACTTGGCCAATTTTTAACAAATTTTTATAAAATTTAACACATGTCCATTTTGTATTATTCAAGAATTTTGTTTTAAATTTTATCAAGATCGGACCACTATATCATATAACTGCCACAGAAAAGATCTGTAAATTTTATTGAAAAAAACTTGGTCAAAATTCTCCGCATATTTTAATAAAATTTAAGACATTAACATTTTGTATTACTCCCGAATTTCGTTTTTAATTTAAACAAAATCGGCCCAATATATCATATATCTGCCATAGAAATATATATCTCTTTGGCTTTTATTGCTCGCAACATTTTTCTTCTACTTACTGCAAGGGTATTTAGACTTCGGCCTGCCGAAGTTAGCTTCCTTTCTTGTTTTACTTTAAGTCGTTAGTGTAAAATTAGTGTACGTGTAGGAATATTATTGTTGTTATTGCAGAATAATACAAAAAATTATGTACAATAAATCTAGATGTTATCCTCAATTCAACTCAACTCTCCCAGTGCCTCCTTCGCCTTGTATTTTTCTACTCCTGTTTCTCCTGTTTCAGCAGGAAGCTGAGATCCGCCTGGGGGGCCAGCTCTTCGGTGTTGCCATCGCTGGAAGAGTGTTTAAGGCAATAAATTAAAGAATTCAAATACTAGAATATCCCTCACTTACGCCTTGAAAAGCTTGGCATTGCGATCTCCCAGCAGCGTTGCCTTCTCGCCCTCGACACGCACACTGGTGCCCTCGCGCAGTCCCAGCACCGGGAGCTGGTGGTAGGCCACAAACTCCTCCAGCCGCTCGTCGCGCGTCTCACCCTTGTGCTGGCTCCCCACCTCTGGATCGAGATAGTGCGGATTGATATTGAAGGGGACCAGGGCCAGGGCATCGAAGCTCGGCGGATAGGCCACCGGCATGTCGTTGGTGGTGTGAATGGAGCGTGTGGCCACATTTGTGCCGGCACTGCTGCCCACATAGGGCAGGCCGCGGCGTAGGACCAGCTCCCGGATGGGTTCCAGTAGCTGCAGCTTGTATAAGGTGCGCAGCAGGACAAAGGTGTTGCCGCCGCCCACAAAGATGGCCTGGGCCGTGTTCAGAGCCTGGACGGGATCCGGTTTCGTGTGCAGCCCCTCCACGGTGTAGCCCCACGGCTGCAGGGCATCGCGAACGGTGGCCGTGTACTTGTCGTGATCCCGCAGAGCGTAGGGCACAAACAGCACGGTCTTCACACTGGCCCTGTCCAGGGAGAAGGCAAAAGCTGTTGAAGAAAGGAAGAATGGATGGATGGACTTGGCTCACCCCTTGAAGAGATCCTCCAGCTGGCCGCGGGCGTGCTCCAAATATCCATGGCCGTGCAGACGCGACGAGGATAGCAACAGAAGGTTCCGTGCGCTGCCCATTATTACTTTGGCAAATCTAATCTGCAGTGAGGGAGCTGGGAAAATGTTTCAGATTAGCCGGGTTTTATGACCCCGCGCCGCCAGGGATGTGACAGAAATATCGGAGTCTTATCACACTGCATGGGCGTGCTGAAAAATGCATTTAAAAAGGGGTAAGCAAAGGCTTTCAGTTTTTTAAATATTTATCAACACTTCAAATTTTTTATTTTATTTGGATAATATACAAGATTTTTGTCTGTTTTGAAAATTAAATCTATTTACAATGGCTTTTGTGCTTAAAAGCCCGTCTCAGTATTTTATAAAGTGGAAGTGCATCCCTGGAAAGTGCAGTCTAACAGCTGGGGCTATTATCGATATCACATCGATACGTAATCACGAGCGAGGGATGGAAAAAAAATCGGCGAACTTTTCAAGGGCTTTTAAGTTAATTTACAGTAAATAATAATACAAAAAACTTTAAAAATATTGTTCACTTTGCCTTATAAAAGTCTTAAAGCTCAAATTTCAATTTGCGTTGTCAAAAGTAACAAATTTTTACAGCATTAATTTAAAAAAAATATAAACATTAAGTTTTCTGATATTTTTTCTATTAATTTTTCTACGTACTCACCTCTCTCCTTCATATTCGCTGCCCAACGCCGCTTTAAGCCCACACAACTGTCCACATTAATTAGCTATTTCACGTAATGTATATTTGTTAAACAATTATAATTACAGTTACACTTTCTGTTCGGCTATTTTGGTGTTCAAAAAGGTTGACAATTTACCATTAGGGTTTAGTGGGCGCTTTTTTACATTCATTGTTTGCTTGCTTGCTTGCTGGCTTCGTTGTCTAAGCTATTCACTTTTTTCACTTCTTTAAAATATATATAATTAATTATTTAAATGTTTAAACCTCATCTTTATAATGTTCTTAAGACATCAGCAGCATCGCCAGCTGGGGAGGCACGACGGTTCGTTCGGTTTGTTTATGTTATTTTTTTGAGCGTTTGCAAGGCGAAAGGTTGCATATTGCATGTGGCATGTTGCTTCTTCAGGTATTTTAGCTGTTCTGCTTCTGCTTTTGATTCTCACTTAAAAATTAATAATTACGCATTGCTTTCAACTCGATGCTCTTATAGATTTTCCTTTGCTTTTCTTAGATTTTCCATTTGTTATTACTTTTAGAAGGGAACGGGGGTGGGCGAGGGGGAGGTAGGAAGGTAGGTAGGGAGGACACACACGCACATGTACGAAATGCATGCTTTTAGAAGAAGACGCCGGCAATTTACATGGGGGGTAAGGGCAAGAAACCCTACTGCGCCGGCTGCTGGTTGTCGGGCAGGTCCAGTATCCTGGCCACGAACTCCGAGATGTCCGTGTTGCGCTGCAGATGCTCCACAATGAAGCTGTGCCGCAGCAGCTGCTCGTAGTTGGGCCTCGCCGTGTACTCCTTTTGCAGGCTAACGGCAATATAGTCCTCAAACTCCGGCGAGAAGGTGCCGGGCGTCAAGCGTGGCGGATCGTCTTCGACCACCTAAAACAATACATTTGGATTAAACTTAAACTTAGTTCTGCCTTTAAATAAAGCAAAATATCAGGGGAAACCTGCTCACCTGTCGCAGCTGCTCGAAGGGCGTCCGCCAGTTATCGTATGGATACCGGCCAGTGGCCATTTCAATCATGCTAATGCCCAGCGACCACACATCCGAACGGATGTCATATTGCGCCGGATTGCCCTGCGGATCGATGCGTTCCGGGGCCATGTACGGCTTGCAGCCGGCATCTATGGTCTTGGCAATGGAGTCCACGAGGTAGCCTTGACAAAGCAGAGAGAAAAAGAGAGGCAGAGCGAGAGAGATGAGCTCAGGAAAAACATAAAAGAAAAAGAGAGAGAGCGACGCCTCACCTGAGATGCCAAAGTCACAGATCTTGACCTGGCCGGCGCGATTGATCAGTATATTGGAGGGCTTGACATCCCGATGGATCACCTTTAGCTGGGCATGCAGATAGTGCAGGGCACTCACCACGCTCATGGCAATCTGGGCAGCAGAAAGACATCGATAAACAGCTTAAAAATAGAGCGAAAAACTATGCTAATTACCTTGCCCAGGACACTCTCTTCCATGCGCAGATCGTGGCGGAAGACCTTCGGATAGAACTTGTCCAGACTCGTGCTCATCACCTCCATGCAGATCCAGACATCGCCCTCGCGATACATCGCCCCATAGAAGTGGACCGTGTAGGGGCAGTCGCTGGAACGCATCGATATGTCCAGGTCCATGACCAGGCGGTGCTGTTCCCGTATATTGACGGTCATGGGTATCCGCTTCACCGCCAGCACTGTGTCAGTTTGCCGGTGCCGCATTTTCTCCACAATCCCATAGGCGCCGCGGCCCAAATCGCAGATCTTCTCCAGGCTATCGGCATCGATGTCGAAGGTCTGATCGCCAATTTGGATGGTGGCGCGCGAGTCCAGGTTGCGCGGCGGTACGCTGTGAAGCCAAAGCGGAGCAGCAGTGAGTGGAGCGGAGCGGAGAAGAGAAGAGAGGGCGAGGGAGAGGAGGGAGGGACGTAAGGTAGGTAACTTACATTGGCTGCTCTGGTTCTTTGGAGATGGAAATGGGCATCGGCCGCAGGCGTTTGGACATGGCGGCTGGCGTGGGTATGATCTGTACTCGGCACTAGTCTGATCTGCTCCTCGCTCCACGCTCCTCGGGTGGGTTGTGTTGTGTGTGGCGCCGATTCTGTGGATGGCGGAACTTAATTCAGCTATTTTTACCACATTTGGTATCAAATAAGAGCCGCCGTCGGTGGCGCGTGTTTTGGGTTCCTTCGCTTTGCCCACCTTTCGCACTATTCGCCGTTCGCGTTTTCCGTTTTGGCCGCTTCGCGTTCTTTTCGTTTTTCACGCTTTTTTCGCTTTTTCCACCGCAAAGAAAAAAAAGGAACACAAAACTTGATTACCAAAATATCAATGTATCGATATTTTTTCTAAAGACGATATATTTATACGATTTTTATTTTCCCGAATATCGCGCTGGAAAAAGAAACACAAAAACAACCAGGGTGACCGGCCGCCGGTAACGATAAATTATACCGCCAGGGCTGGCAGAAATATACTGAAATATACGTATCCAATTGGAAAATACCACGAGGGAACTTTAGACGTATTTGATTTGATCGCACTTAAAGCGTTTTATTTAGTACAATATAGGGTATTCAGCTCTCTATCGCTCTGCCTCTCTCTTTCTCTCGCGATCTACCTCTCTCTATAACCATCGCTCACACCTACAAGCAGAGGCGGCTCGCCGCAGCAGCCACAGTCTGTCTCTCTCTCTCTCGACCTGCCGCTCTCTAAGCATCTCATACACCTATAAGCGAAGGCGGCTCGCCGCTGCAGCCTGAGTCTGTCTCTCTCTCTCTCGATGCGCCGCTCTCTAAGCATCTCATACACCTATAAGCAGAGGCGGCTGGCCGCTGCAGCCTCAGTATGCTCGCGGCTTTCAAATCGTTCGCGCCACCGCCACGTCAGTGTTAGTAACCGCGTGTTAGTAACCGCGTGCTAATAATCGTGTGTAAATAATCGTGTGTAAATAATCGTGCGCTAATAATCGTGTGTAAATAATCGCGTGTTAGTAATCGCGTGTTAATAATGGTGTGTAAATAATCGCGTGTTAATAATCGTGTAAAATAATCGCGCGTAAATAATCGTGTGTATATAATTTTGATAATAACATCTGCACTCGGAAAGACAATCATCGATGAATATCGGCCAAGTCTGCGGTACTGCAACGAAAGGTAACAGAGTGTCCTCTAATGCGGGTAAGTCTGAACCAAGATTATTATTCTATATCCTATATATAAAGCTGATAGCACCTATCGGTAAGCGCAAAAAATTTGCTATAACTTAACAATTAAGAGCATTAGCTGCTATGGCCTCGACTGGGTGGTTTCATTTTGTGTAAGAAATTGGATTTGTGGAGGAAGGAGAGGATTTTGGATTGGGTTTTTGTTGGGAAATTGCGGGAAAAACTCTGGGAAATGGGTTTGCCTTGTCAATATGAATTCTGTTAAAGGTATGGAAACCAACGGTTGAACTTAAGCTTCCCGCGCAAGTAGTATTCCAATTAGCAATAACAACAAGAAAGTATCGGTATTTTCTGGAAGCGGTCTTCTGCCTGCGAATGCGGTATATATCGCCTAGCTGCAGGCACTTTTAGGGTATTTCGCGACTGGGCAGGCGGTATCAGGTCAGTGGTCGATATTTGGGCAAACAAGAAATTCGTGACATAAATATACCATCCTCAGAAAATAGTATCGATATATTGATATTTTGATATATTATCAACATCCCTATTGTACACGCGAAATCGCAAAATCGAACAAAATCCAGTAAAAGAATTGTGCAAGTGATACCGCCGCCCGCGGCCAAAAACCCAACCGAGCGCAGGAGTCGAAATCCGCCAAGCTAACTTCTTCGTGTGTGCCAAGCAAAAGTTAGCAAAAAACGTTGCTGCTGTTACTACTACTACCACTGCTACTGCTGAGGGAGCGAAAGAGAGCGCTGTCCGTGTGTGTCCCTCTCTGTCACAGTGACTGTGTTTTCCTTTTTCGATTTTGTTTTTTTTTTTGTGTTTTGTGTGGCCGCCAACAACAAAATCCAGCTATCCGCTATTTGTGCAAGTGGGAAAGTTCAAAAAGTGTGTGTGTGTGTGTGTCGCCCGCAAAAAAATTATATCAAAACAGCAGCAGCAACAACAAGAACCACACACAAGCACACACACAGTCTGCCAGAGAGGGCACAACAAAACGGTTCGCACACACGCACCCTCCCCCGCCAGCGACAGGGCCAGTGTGCGTGCGTGTGTGTGTGTGTGTGTGTGAAAAATCGAAGAAGTGTTCGCCGAAAAGAGAAGAAACACAAAAACAACACCAAAACGGCTTGAAAAGTGCAGAAACAATAATAAATAATTGAATATATATATATATAAATAAATATATATATATAAGGAGCGCGCAAAATGTCGACCATTGAGTTCGAGACGATTGGGAGCCGCCTGCAGTCCTTGGAGGCGGCCCTCCAGGCCCAGAACGATTCCCACGAGCAGATCGTTCTCTCCACAACGCGTCGTGTTCCGCCACCACCACCTGCATCCGCATCCACATCTGCGTCCGCCGCCTCGCCCGTGACGACCGCCGGCCTCAGCATAGCCCAGCGGCCAGCTCCTCCAGTTCCTCAGTCAGCGCAAGCAGCAGCAGCAGCAGCCGCTGGCTCATCCGTGTTTGCCTCCTCCGCCGCATCGTCCGCCTCAATGGCTCCATCCTCCTCCTCCTCCTCGGTGGCGCCGACGGGCACCTTCAGCGGATCCTTTGTCCCGCCCAAAACCAGAAGTCCGCGCCCCACGCCCAGTCTGCCCATTGGTAAGTTTCACTCAACTAGAGATTTGTGGGGAGAGGGGAAAGAAAAGTCCTATTTGGGAATGGGGTCAGATCTTTTGCCATTATTTGGCCTATTAAGAGGTTACCCTTAGAAGTTTACTGATTGCATCCTAAAAGGCGGATAGGGCACAAGTTGGTTTAAAAATCCAGGCCAGAATAATGACAGTTTTAGGCCAGAAAAATAAATCTTGGAGGAAAAAACATGTCTCTTTTGAAAATATTAAAAAAATCTAAATATCTTAAATAAGAAAACTTGTTAAACAATTAACTTTGAATTCTTCTGCTAAACATAAGTAAGAAAAAATCAAAAGTAATCAGTTTTTTAAAGGAAATCGATTAATTTTTTTAAGAATTCATAAGAACCTTTGCATTCTTTAAGGTTATTTTCCAGCTTTTATAAGTTGTTGATATTTTGTTTAATTCTTTAATAAATAGTAATATGACAACCTGTAGAATTTCTCGTAGTTCCTTGAGACAGCTCTTAGAAAATTAACAAGTATTTTCTTAAGGTTCTTGTAAAATTCCCTGAAGTTTCTTGAGAAAACTCTTGGAAAATTAACATTTATTTTCCTAAGGTTTTCTTAGGAAGCTCCTGGAAATGCAACACCTTTTGCCTTGACTTTTGTTTATAAGCCAGTAGGAAATGGGCTTCAAGTTGTAATTGAAGTTAAACAAATGAGTGGAAACACTTCAAAAACAATGGGCCTACGTGAACGAATTTAATACTTTGTCCAAAGCAGAGATGATCCCTCCAGGTTCTGTCTAACACATTCCGGTCTCTAAAAATGACACCTTAAAGTTACTGCATATATTCAAATATTTCTAAAGAACTAAAAACTACACAAAATATTGAACAAATTCAAATTGACTTTAAATTGTTGCTTTAGCTTATTAAATCTATTATTTTGACTATAACTGTAGCTTGTAGTGGTAATAAAAGAGGTCTGGGAAAAGTCGTGATCCCCAAAAATGGTCACAAAAAAAAAAATAAATAAAAGATATACAAGTATCTATGCCGCCTATGCGCCAACCGCAAGCCACAGACCCATCTTTTGTGCGCTTTTGTGTCAATATTTTGTTAATAAATTGTCGTAGCCCAATCGGCAGGGACGGCGGCATGTGTGTGCGTGTGTGTGTGTGTTGGCTGTTGTGTTTGGCTTGTGATAAGAGAAATGCTCGTTTCGTTTCGCTTCTTGGCTGGCTTTTGAGCATTTGAAATCCGTCAACAAAGGGCAACCGCTATCGATTCCCCGGACTGCATAACAGCTGCTCATAATCCCCTCTTGTTCCAGCACGAATATACCGAAACAACACCACCACCACCACCCACCATCCCCTGACTTTTCAGCGCATTGTTTTTCCCCCGATTGCATAGATAAGACAGGGCAGGGACAGGCGGCCAAGTTCGAGAAGTAAACTCATTTGTGGCCAAAAAGTATATATCAAAAAGGGTACAGAGGCACTTGACAAAAGAATATAAATAGTTTAAGCCATAAAACAAGGGATCCCTAAATTCTAACTTCGACATTTTAATACCTTAAAGGGTTTTCGAATAATCAAAGATTAAATTTAATTAAGATTAGACATAAAACATGTATAAATAATGCTGTTTATATATGAATTTGTAAAAAACATAAGTAACTACAGACAGGTCAAAATCCTCCATATCCTTGCATCATACAAAAACAATATATACTTCCAATAAGCCGCTGCTCTAACAATTTGTTACTCCTGGCAGTTGCCAAAAATCGTTGATAAGATTAACAACAAATTGTGCAGGTGACCGAGTTTTCCACGAATTCACAGCCGGGCCTAGTACTAAAAGAGCACCTAGAAAAGGTTTATAAAATGTTAATGAGTTTTTGAATAGTTGAGTACAAAAAGTTGATTAGATAGTAAATTCCAGGTATAAAAGTTTTCCATGAATTCTAAATCCCATAAAAAAATAAGCTACCACGAATATTAACATTTAATTTATGTCTTCTTTGAATTCAGACAGTAAATCGAAATTTATCGATATATTTGATGTGGTAAAATCTTATTAGAAATTTATCATATTCAAGCCGATAAATTATGCAATTTAATTCGGAATGTATTTCTATGACAGTTTTTATTAGGTTAATAAATCGGAATATTTTGTATCCTTTTTTGTTTACAAACATTTTTATAAAGTAAAATTTTTGTTTTTAGTTTAATTTGTTTATAATAATAATATAATTAATACAGTTAATACAGTAAATGGGTTTTGACAATCACACGCTTTTTGCCAAGGAAATGCTCTCCAAAAATCCTCAAATATGCGCTTTAAATCGATATTTATCGATATAATTTGTTTGCGAAAAAATTGAAAAATTTTAAAGTAACAAACCTATTCTTAAAAATTTTTAATTTTAATTTGGAAAATTTTTCTGTCTTATTTTTTACTTGTATAATATACATTCTAAGTTTATTAATTTTTTACAATACTTAAAAAGAATTCCAATCGAACAACTTTTAGCATTAATTCGCTTTCCAACAAAGATCAAGAACAATCGATATTATTTATCTAGTAATCGATCCAAATCATGAATAAAAATAAACATAATTAAGCCGAAAAAGCATTAATTCCAAATCAAATAATATTTTTTGCGTGTTTTAATTGTCATTATATTTGTTACGATTAGCCCCTGTCGCATTGCCGTGTTTATGCCTAGTTTGATAAATATTCGTATTGGCTTTCCATGGGCCCATCAAGTGTTTGATTATATTTATTTATTTAATTCGCGTGTGTGTGCGTGTGTGTGTGTGTGTTAGCATTTCCCGCTCCCTCTGTCCCGCTCTGCCTGCCTGGCTTATTGGTTACTTTTTTTGGCATTTCCGGAGTAATGTCTTGATATGCCCGCCCTCTCGCTCGCTCTCGTTGTTTACGTTGTTGTTATTATTATATTTCGGTCTCGCATTTCTTCTGCGCCTCTGCTTCGTCCCCTTCTTCTTTTTCGGCCCATTCAAAGTGTCTCCTCTTTCGCATGTTTACAAATAGCGTTATTTTTTTTATGACTGCCTTTTGTTGTAGTTGCTAATTGTTGATTTCATTTCTGCCAGTGAAAATAACTTCACAAACAAAAACAAAATCGCTTTAATATTATCTTTCTCTGTCGCACACACACACACAGATACAACTAACCTTACCACCCACACGCACTCTCCCATGCATTCACGTGTCACAGTGGGCTTTTATCGATAAATGGTATTAATTTTCGATATTGCTAAAACTCCTTATTGGAGGAAATTTTATTTTATAAAAGGAATTCGGATCTTATTTAAAAAAAATTATTTTTTTAAGAAATTAAATGAATAAAGCTTGTAATTAATTCATTATAAAATTCTAGAAATATGACAAATGATTAATGCTAGGGATATAGTGCATATATCAATAAGAAAATAGGTTAGATATATTGACAAAAAATCGAAAAGTATCGAAAAAAAATATCCTACAAATTTTTCTTAATTTTGTTCTGCCTATTTTAGAAATTATATTGGATCGATATATCAAATAAAATATTAATTATCCCTCAAATGTTGTATCGATACATCAAATAAAAAGTTAATTATCCCGCATATGTACCACAACGTTAAAATATCGATTTTAATATCGACTTTCGTGTTAACTATCGAAACAGTCTAGAAATTTTCTGTTATACCTTGTGCCCTGCTATCCCTTGGTTTCATTCTTACACGCTTTGCATGAAATGTACAAGCAAAGCGAAAAAAAAAACTTAAAAGAAAGTTTTAAATATTTACAAACCAGAATTTTTCTTGAGGTTTATTTACAAATTTTTATTTACAAGAAATCATAAGATCATTTATTTGAAAAAAGTTCTAAGATCCCTAAGAATGAGCAGGAATTACTGATATATATCGAGTAAAGTACCAAAACATATATAACACATTAATTATATATATTATAAGAGCTTCAATATTTTTAATATAATTTTAGTTTTGACTTTAATTTGATAGATAAAACGGTATTAGGTAAATTTAGGTGATTTGATAGTTAAAACTGTATTAGGTAAAGGTTTTATGGGTTCCCCAAAAGTGAAATAAATTATATATAATAATATGCTCTTTAAAATTTATATATTTAATAAACTAAAGTCCAAGGCAATAGACCCTTAAATTCCCATTAAAAGAATATTTCATAATACATTCAAACTTGTGTAAATTGAAATACTCATAATAGTTTCCTTGTTGTCACTCTGCCAGCCAGCGGTATCTATCACCGACCGCGCCACATGAACCTGCCGCTGCTACAACCATCGCATCCGTCGGAGACGGAGACGGACAAGAAGCTAAAGATCATCATGGAGCAGACGGGCAAGCTGAACATCAATGGGCGGCAGTATCCCACGGATATCAATGATCTGAAGCATCTGGGCGATCTGGGCAACGGGACCAGCGGCAATGTGGTCAAAATGATGCACCTGTCCAGCAACATGATAATTGCCGTCAAGCAGATGCGTCGCACCGGCAACGCCGAGGAGAACAAGCGCATACTGATGGATCTGGATGTGGTGCTCAAGTCGCACGACTGCAAGTACATTGTCAAGTGCCTGGGATGCTTTGTGCGCGATCCGGACGTTTGGATCTGCATGGAACTGATGTCCATGTGCTTTGACAAGCTGCTAAAGCTGTCGAAGAGGCCCGTGCCGGAGCAAATACTGGGCAAGGTCACAGTGGCGGTAGGATAATGATGATGATCTAAGAAGGTGCATCTATTAATCAAACACTCTTTTCTCTGCAGACGGTAAACGCCTTGTCGTATCTGAAGGTCAAGCATGGGGTGATCCATCGCGATGTGAAGCCCTCGAACATACTGATCGACGAGCGGGGCAATATCAAGCTGTGTGATTTCGGGATAAGCGGCCGCCTGGTGGACTCCAAGGCGAACACACGCTCTGCGGGATGTGCAGCGTACATGGCGGTTAGTCTCAAAGGGTTGTCATAATTTAAATATGATTTAAATATATATATCCGGCAGCCTGAGCGCATCGATCCAAAGAAACCAAAGTACGACATTCGCGCCGATGTCTGGTCGCTGGGCATAACGCTGGTGGAGCTGGCCACAGCGCGATCCCCTTACGAGGGCTGCAATACGGACTTTGAGGTGCTCACCAAGGTGCTGGACTCGGAGCCGCCGTGCCTGCCCATCGGCGAGGGCTTTAACTTTAGTCAGGAGTTTCGCGATTTCGTCAAGAAGTGGTGAGTGTACTCAATGGAGCTACGCCTTAATCGAAGAAGATTGAATGGAATGCCTCGCTCTTGCAGCCTCACAAAGAACCATCAGGATCGACCCAAGTATCCGGAACTGCTGGCCCAGCCCTTTATCCGGACGTATGAAATAGCCAAAGTAGATGTACCCAATTGGTTTCAGAGCATCGTCGACAATCGGCATCGCGCCAATGGCGGCGATACCACACTGAAGAGGTGAGAGATTGATAGATCTTTGACAGATCCAATCAAAGTCCAGATCCTTTGCAAATATATATAGCAATGACCCAATGACCCCCCTGCTGATGTGTGTGTGTGTGAAGTGTGCGAGTGTGCCATGTGTGTGCGGGTGGGTGGGCTTGAGTGTGGCGTGTGCTTTTTTCCTTCAGTTTTTTATTTCCATTTTTCCGTTCTCCATTCTCCGTTCTCTGCCCTCCGCTCTCTCTGCTTTCTGCGAATCCAACAGGTAGGAGAAAGGAAAAGCTGGGAAAGCTTCAACTAAGCCCGATCGTAGGTCGCTAGCAAACTAATAAACATATAAATAACATGCTTGTTTTTTATCTTTATACCTTTCTGCTTTGCTTTAATTCCTTTTTTTTGTTTAATCCTAATCTCCTTCTCTTTCTCTCTGTCTAAGATGTCCCTTTTTGGCATGTCTTCTATTTGTTTTTCTTCTTCACTACACTTAGAGAAGGCTCCTATCACTCGAAGAACATTAAGATGTCAAAGCTACGTGCTAGAAAGTAGCTTTTAATTCAATTAAAAACGATAAAATCAATTTTAAATAGCGTCTAACCACGATAACATCGATATTTAAATACTTATATGCGATGTATGAGCGATAAATCGATTATACTGGCTTACATTTCAAACCAATATAATCGAAAACGAATATAATCCAGTACTAAGCGCGATATTTAATCCAATATCGATATCGGAATTTTTCTTCACATTACCTAGAGGTGGACTTTGTAGTAAATCGCCCATCGATGGGCCAAAAGTGATCGAATATATCGAAAATAACCTTAAACTCAATTGAGTTTTCATTTGCTTGTTTTACGTACTCCTAATTCGTGTGAATTACCTTCTAGAACTGATTTTCCTTTAGTGGCGGGTCTTTCCTTTGACAAGTTCATGCATGCTCTCCTTTTGGTCCTGTAAAGTCTCTCTCTCTCTCTTAACTAGAAGTCCCTATCATTCATTTCTTACTCTACAAAATAAGTATATTTTTCTAGAAAGTTTTTACGTATATTTCCTACCTTTAATTTGGCGTTTAATTTCCACTTGAATTAAATTCGTAAATTTTGTAATTTGAGTGTGTGTGTGCGCAATGTTTTTATTTTCCTTTTTTTCACCTTTTTTATTACCATTTTTTGTAGGTTACCTAATTCCTAATAATAATAATACCACTTCTTAAACAATAATATGACAAAGAAGCAAACAAAACATAAAAAAATAAAACATAATCTAACAAAACAAAACAAAACAGAAAACAAACAAAACAAAAAGTATAAAAAGCAAGCGAAAATCAAAATGTAGAAGACAAAGAAAGTAAAAAAGCTCTATAAACAAAAACCAAAACACATAAACAACAACAACCAATATCCGAGACATAAACTGAAAAACAAAGCAAACAATCAACTCTATATACATATCATATATATATCATTATATATATATATATAGACCTGAGTATATATTTGCATATATATATGAAGCCAACAAAAAGAAAAAAAAGAGTCAAATAATAACAGCAAATCAAACACAATGATAAATGATAAAATAAAAGAAAAACTCCTCCCAATTAAAAGTAAAAGTTCAGTAAGTACGACGAGTTTATTATTCCTATTTCATATATTATTATTAGCCCTCTAATTATGTTATTTTTTGTTAAATGTTGTAAACACCACGCCCACGCCTCGCTAACCTTTATTTGCCACTAATTTTTAAGCCTGGAAAATTGATATTCCCTTGGTTTTTGGCTTTATCCTGTGCATGCTCTTGGCCCTGGCTTTTGGTTTTGGTTTTACATTTATTTTTTTAATTTGTTTATTTACCCATCTAGAAATGCTCATACATCCAAAAAGGTAATTTCATATTGTTTATTGTTTTTATTTGTTGTTTGTTTATTTGTTTGTTTATTTATGTATATATTTATTTACTTATTGCTTAAGCTTATTTATTTCTTATACTCCCGAGTTCATGTATTATATCTCATTTCTAGGCGTGAGTTAAAAAAGGGGTCTAGTAAAGCTAGAAAATTGCTAAAGAAATGGCTTTACTTAATTTTATGGATTTTTGTTATGTTTTTTGTATTATTTCTAGATTGCTATATATTTTTTTTTTAAGTTTTGCCTTATTTTTAAACTTGAGTTATTCACAAAAGCATAATTATTAAATTGTTTTTATATATAATTAATTATTATTATATAAAAATTATAGAAATAATTAACAATTATTATACTATATTATATGATAATAATTATTAATTAATTATTAATAATTTTTATTATTAATTATTATTAATTAATAATTATTATACTATAATTATTATATGATACTAATTATTAATTATTATTATATACAATTATAGTAATTATTAATAATTATACTATAAATATTATATTATAACAATAATTAATTATTATATACAAATTAATTATTATATTATAATAATAATTAATTATATTATATTATTAATTAATTATATTATAATAATAATTAATTATAATTATATATTATATCAAATCAATTTGAAAAGGAGCCCCCACGCAGTTCATCACCTTTCGCTTTCACTCTGTCTCTTAAGCAACTATGACACTGCATTAAAAAGGACTTTAATTACAGATTGTCTTGAATGTTAGAAAGCCAAAATAGATTTTAAAATAAAACAATTAATTTATATTTTTTCATAAAGATTACCTAAGGATTATTTTCTCTAAAGTGACTAAATATATATGATTTATTTTAAAATCTGTGTGACCATACATAAGCAACAAAATTATTTCCTCTTATTTTTTTGTTAAATTTTTATGCTTTACTTTCAATGAAAATTTTAAATATTGAAAATATTTATTTATTTTATTAATTTATATAATTTTTTTATTTACTGTGCCATAGCCGCCCACTTAATAATATTTTTAATGCAGTGTCATAGCGGCATTAAAGCGTAAAATGTAATACTGTGTTGTGTCATAGTCGCATTATCAGTGTTTTTGTTTTCTTTTTATTGTTGTTTCTACCTGTCGCTTGATCCACACAACACACACACACCACACCACACACACACACACCACACAAACACACACACCACACACTCACACATTGTAAATACAAAATCACAACTCAAACTCAGAGCTCATCTTAATGTGTTTTAGAGATATGTTGCCTTGGCGCCTGTCAATCTTTGTACATAAAAACATATACCAAACCCACCTCGTCCCCTGCCCAGCTATCCCGGATGCCCACACACCTCCCCCTCACACACACACACCCACACACACCTACACACACACCCCTCTTCTACTTTCTGCCTTTTGGCGTACATTTGAGTGTGCTCTCTCATTTAATTGGTAATCGAAAGAGATGAAATCCTGCGGAAAAAACTCATGCCACCTTCATTGATTCCAGGACAACGGCGGCTGGTGGCGGATCTCTGGCAACAGCGTATGGCAGGGCGCCGGGACAGGTGCAGAATCATCCTCAGAAGACAATAAAACCCTCGCAGATACCGAGTTACCAGCAGCAGCAATCGCAGCAGCAGCAGTCACAGCAGCAGTCGCAGTATTTCATGCAATCAGCCACACAACTACCTCAAGCGAAGACAGCAACGACACCAACAGCAACCAACTGCTTTGGCGGAAACAACGGAAACGGAAGCGGCCATGGAAGCGGCAACGGCAGCAGCAGCAGTGCCAGCGCCAGCCCCAGCCCCCTGTCACCGCCAGCGGGCAATGATCTTAACAAGCTCTACCGCAAATCGCCGTTCATGCAGCGCAAGCTGAGCAATGGAAGCCATCATCCTGCCCACTACAAATACAACGATGAGAGCCCCAAAAAGGAGTCCATGTTCAGTAGCATTGGTCAAACGATTCTACGCAATCTAACAACGTCGCCTTTTAGCCAAAAGAAACACAACAACAGCCACGGATTATCATCGCTGTCATCACCACCATCATCATCATCATCGTCAGCAGCAGCAGGAGCAGCCACCACAAAGACAATACCACTGCCGCCGGAGGAGGCCGTTTCACCTGTAACACCAACGACCACAACAGGATGGCGCCTGCCAGCCTCGGATTGCATGTCCGTAGCCCACGACAGCTGTGATAGTAGTACTAATGCCAATACGAGCGCCCCTCAGACCCTCAACCTGAACCTCAACCTCAATTTGGGCCTTGTAACACCCTCTCCTCTGATGCAGCGCAAGCAAGAATCGCCGCCAAGCTTGCAACAGCAACAGCAGCAGCTACAGCAGCAGCAGCCACAGCAACCTCTTCGCGTGCAACCGGGCAATCAGAGTCCCATTGGTAAGACAATAAAGTGATTCAAGATTCAAGACACGCCTTAACCAGCTTTACCCTTTAGTGCTGCAGCGTTTTTACCATCAACAAAACCAATTGCGCGAAAAGGAGGCCGCCGAGCGGTACCAGCAGCAGCAGCAGCAGCAGCAGCACCAACAGCAGCAACAGCAACGTCAGCAGCCGGCAGTTGTCACCAGCACGAATCCCTTTCACAGCAACTATGTGGCGCCGCCGCCATCTACGCACTCCACATCTAGTCAGTCCTCGACGCAGTCAACATGCTCGCAAATAGCCGTCAGCCTATCGCCTTCGACGGGTTCGACGGGAGCAGGAGTAGGAGCTGCTGCAGCCGGTCACTTTGGCTCTGTGGGCAATGGCGAGCAGCTGCAGTACCAACCCCTGCCCAGTCCCACACTTCTGCCCAGGTCACCGGAGCAAGACTACAGTGGAGCTGGTGGGAGCAGCAGCAGCAGCAGCAAGCTGGGCAAGCTGTATGCCCGTCGCCAGCTGTTGGGCCAGAGCTCGAGCAGTGGAGCGAGCAGCAGCAGCCTGGACGGATACAGCAGGGAGCAGCAGCAGGATGCGGGTGAGGATCGAGGGGAGATCTCTTGTGTTTAATTATTACAAACATCAATTGCTTAAAGGCTTTCTTTTGTTGTGCATATTGATTTGATTTCCCTTCCGTTTAAGCTTGTTGTACTCAAACGTTTTCCATTTTTTCCATTTTTCCATTTTCGTTTTGTTCCTTGCTCTCTTTCTTCGTTTGCTGCACACACTCTGCACTCCGCACTGACCATCACTCATCACTCTATTCATCATCCAAAAACAACCAACCAACCGAACAACACACAGGCTGGTTCCACACACTCGCCGGCGCCATGAAGCGACAGTTTGCCACCTATGTTAAAACCCAATTGAATTCCACAGCCAGCCTGGAGCATCCGGAGCATCTGGAGCCAGCCGGAGGCGTCCATCAGCATCAATCGCATCCCCTGCAGCCGCCACAGCCGCCGGCCTACAGGAGCATTGTGAACAATGGCGGCAACAGCAAGTCCTATTACTATCGCACCTTGTCGGCGGCCAGCAGCAGTAGCAACACGAGTCAGAGCACCTCGCCGACAACAGAACCGCTGCCTGGCGGTGGCAGTTGCGGCGGTGGCGGCACGAGTAGCTTTCTGCGACGCTATGCCAGCAGCAGCACCCCGCCCAGTCCTCACATATTGGCTGGACTGGATCGAAGGCACCGCAGTCCGGATCCCCCGCCGCGCTATAATCGCGGACAGTCGCCGCTGCTGCTGCGCAAGAATCTGCTGGAGCTGAGCGGTGGGGGATCGCCGCTGCTGCACCGAAGGTGGGTCTAAAAGGCAGCTAGCTGTCCTGCTCAGAATCGTGCTGATGCCGACTCTCGCTCTCTCTCTTTCAGATACGTTTCCGCCTCGCCACCGCTGCCGCCACCGCGTCGTGGTTCGGAGAGCGTGCCAGGATCGCCGCAGCACTTCCGCACCCGCATCCACTATACGCCCGAGCCACAGAGACGCATCTACCGGACTATAGATCAATGAGTGGCGCTGCAAATCATTGTCATGTGATGTTGGTATGGCTTCGACGATGAGGCCGCCGCCGCCGTAGCCCGTGACGATCAGGAGAAGGAGAAGCTGGAGCTGGAGCTGGAGCCTGGGCCCGTTCCGGTGGCAATATCAATGCCCGCCTGCCCGGCCCTTGGGGAGGCCAGGCTCAATCGGAGAAGACTGGCTCTGGGTCGGCGATCGTGCTCGGCGAGCGGCTCGTACGCGAGCCTGTATGCGGCGGATGGGGAGCCAGCATGGCCACGAGGAGGGGCATCGGCCAGAGCGGGCTATCATCAGGCCTGGCGCGGTGCTGATGACTGATGACAGCGGCAAAGAAAAGTGTTCAAAAGTCAGTTGATTCAGTTTTTGGTTTGCTTCCAGGCTCCAACTGTACATAGGGGATATATACGTGTATCTGTAGGGTTCTATATATATATATATATATTTATATATATATCCGATCATAATCTAATAGTGCAATAGTTGAAAGCAATTCTGTTCTCGGTCCCCTTGTTTTCTGTTTCCTCTTTCTCTCTTCCGCTCTTCTCATATCCGCTGTATATGTATCTATCTCTAACCGTATCCGTTTCCGCATCCGTAACTCTCCTGTAATCAAAAGTTAACCCTAAATAATAGCTAAATCGAAGGGGATTCAATTGATATATATTTTTTTTTTGTAGCTTTGTATATATAGAGAGATGTTTGGAGGAGGGAGGGTGAAGTGCAAGCACTCGTTGCATTTGCTGTTTGCAATTTGTTTTAGTTTATAATCTATACAGATTTCACCAAGGAACACACACCGACAAAACAACAACAAATACAACAATAAACAACAAAACATTAACAATGGAATTATTGTACTGATTATTATAAATGTTTAATTTATTATGTAAGCGCCGGCAAAAAAAAAAAAAAAACAAAAGCAAAAAATTCAAATTCAATTAATAAGCGAGTTTTATTACTGGTTTTTGGGCTAAATTGGTGGTTTCATTCCATCTTACTCTTATTTTGCATTTCATGTTTTGCCTGCAATGTACTAGTAATGGTTGCAACATAAAAAATACATTTGTTTTTAAAGATGTCGATATGTCTTCGAAAAAATAGGAAAGAATATTTAAAAAAAAAAATTTACTTTTAGTGGATATATACATTGGCAGATAGAGATTTTATTATTTTTTTTATATATATACCTAAGTTATTTTTATTTATTAAAGTTAGTCGAGCTGCTGTTCCCTGAATTGCCTAAGGACAACGCTGAGAATAGGCCTTATTCACTATATTATAGGGATCACAGCTTAAGACATTATTCTTGCTATAAAATCGTAATTGTTTACAAAAGTTTGGGAGCGAGATCGTCCGCTTGGCATATTGCGTGTTATTAATAATTTAAGAGTGAGAGTGAGAGTAAGAGTGAGAGTGCCGCTCAGGGAACGCCACTCAGTGAATGCAAGAATTGTTTACATTTGTTATTCGAGAGCGGCAT